>JACEEZ010016798.1:227500-230000 GCA_016584305.1 Chionoecetes opilio
TTTTTTAAAAACCTAGTTTTTACTTATTTCCTGCAATTACTTAAATGGGGGAAAATTTTATAAAGGGCGGGGAGGACATCGCGTACTGAGGGGGCGTTTCCTCCCCCACAGCCCCTTTCCAAAATCCGTCCGCTGACGGGGAAACCCCGCGACACGGGGGCAAGCAAAGGGGGGTTAGGCGAAAGCTAGAAATTTTTGGGATATTTTGTTATTAACCCTTCCCCGCCCCAGATCTTTCCTTTGCTATAAAAAAAAAGGGATGTTGTCGAAACCCTTTAAAAAAATTTCGAAAAACTAAATGGGAATATACCAAAATTTTTTATCGACCCGGGAAAATTAAACAGGTCATAGCTATAAAAAATTCCCAAAATTCAATAAAAATCGGTCTAAATGGTAGCCAAAAAACAAAAGGGAAATTAACCCCTTTCGGGGTCCCGAAGGGGTTAAAAAGGTTCCCAGGGCTGGGGATAAGGGCTTGTTTCTATGATTTTTTGCCTTTTTTTAAAAAAGGGCCGTTAAAAAGAGGGGGAGGTTTCATTTTTTATGGGGATTTTTAACGGGGGGAGGGAAATAAAAGATGGGGGGGAAAGCTATGCTTTCGCGTGGCCTAGGTGCTTTCTCCGTCGCAAATTTGCCCTTTGAGCCTGTGGTGGGTGAAAAACCCCCTTACCCCCCCGGGGCAACATGGCTAGTGGGGACATCCGGGGGTTTCCACGTTTTCCTTTTCCCCCAAAATTTTTCCCCCGGGACCCATTTTTCAAACCCCCAATGGGGGAGAACAGCTGCTTGGGGGTGGCCGCCGACTTGCCCCCGGTTTCCCGGATTCGGGAAACCCGGGCCCGTAAAAGATTCGTACTATAGGGCCATTTAAACCCCAAAATAAAACCACGGGGCGAACTTATCAGGGGGGGGGGAAATCAAAATAACCGTAAATTTAAAGAGATATTCAGTGTTGTTTATGCACTATGCAATTACTAAGGATGGTACAGCTACAGTAAAAATAAATTATCGTCTATTTAAAAAAAAAAATATTCAGGGGTTTTTTCGTTATTAGTTTTGTTTCTATAACATACTTTTTATTGGATAAACTAAAAAATCAGATGGAATTTTTTTAAATATTTTTTATTGTTTATGTCAATTTAAAAAAGGGGGGTATAGTTTAAAAATTTAAAATAAATTAAACGCCTATTTATAAAAAATATTCTGGGTTTTGAAAGGCTTTTGTTTTTTGTATACAAGGTGTACTGGGACGAAATGGGTACTTTCAGGGTGCTATAATCCTAAATTTTCATCGGATTAAGTAAACAGTAAACAGCAGAAGGAATTTATCAGATACGACAAAATATCTATGTTTGGGCCCCTTTGGGTTTCCCCGTGTTTTACCCCCAAAATATGTTTTCTTATAATATCCCGATACAACCCAAAACTTCGCACGCATCAGCAAAAAGAATTAAAAAAAAAAAAAAAACTCAAGGATACCATCAAGTCTGTCCGCGCTGCCCCGCCACTAACGTATTTGTTGTGCGTTCTGACCTTCTTCCTCAAGGTCGGAACGGAATAATACATGGCGATGCTCATGCCTGTTCACAATTCACTGTGCTTGGCGCTTAAAGGCCGTGTCACACGGACACTTTTTCCGGCATCTTTTTTGGTTTTTTTTGCCTTAAAAAAAAAAAAAAAAAATGCCCGTAATGGTGGCAAAAAAATGCGCGTTCGTCATACGGCGTTTTGGCTACGAGCATCTTCTACTGGCATCTTCCGGGACCAGCAACCAATTTTGACAAAACTAACATTATGAATCGTGCAAGAAGACTTCAATCGTATTCATTTCAATCGTATTCTTCAATTCAAGACTTATGTATCGTGCAAGAAGATGCTCGTATCCGAAACGCCATGTGACGAACGCGCATTTGTTCGCCACCACTACAGGCATCTTTTGGTAGCAAAATACCAAAAGATGCCGGAAAAAGTGTCCGTGTGACACGGCCTCAAGGGGTCATTACACTGGGCAAATTTTCCGCAGATCTCTGGTCAAAATTCGAGGATTTTTGCCTGTGGACCTACTACCGCGGTTCTCCAATCACACTTGCCTCGCGCTCCCTCGTCGTATCGTAGTTTTGACCGATGCATTTCCACAACAACAAAGATGCCTGACATCCCTCTCCAAGCCACGGTTTTCACTCAGAGCTGGGCTGCTTTGGCCCTAGTGGCACTGAATTTACTTAAACAACAAAACAAACCCGAGTGTGGGGGCGGAGATGGCCTAGATGCGAGAAGAGAGGAGCATAGTGAAGTGCCTGACCCTGTTGTATATTTTTACATACTGTAAATATAGTTACCTCTTGAAATACACCTTCCACGATGTATTCAGTACCCCTCTCTCTCTCTCTCTCTCTCTCTCTCTCTCTCTCTCTCTCTCTCTCTCTCTCTCTCTCTCTCTCTCTCTCTCTCTCTCTCTTATATATATATATATATATATATATATATATATATATATATA
>JACEEZ010016798.1:232500-297500 GCA_016584305.1 Chionoecetes opilio
GAGAGAGAGAGAGAGAGAGCGTTCTTCACTTACTTGTATACAGTGACCCATCCCGTTCTCTGACGCAGGAGTTGCACGGTGAACACCTTCGTCGGTCTCTCAGTAAACACCTCGGTCCTGTCCACCTCCTCCTCCAGCGGCCCGTCTCCCAACCCCTGGAAACACACCAATAAAACTGTGATAACGAAGAACAGAAAAGAAAATGGATAAATAACGAAGCTAGAGAGAGAGAGAGAGAGAGATGAGGAGAGGAGAGAGACGGAGGGGGAGAGGAGAGAGGAGAGAGAGGAGAGGGAGAGAGAAGAGAGAGAGGGGAGGAGAGAGAGAGAGAGAGAGAGAGAGAGAGAGAGAGAGGAGAGAGAGAGAGGAAATATAAGATAAATAAGGAGCGATGGATATTAGCAAGGAACAAGAGAGAAAGAGAGAGAAAGAAAAGCAAATAAAGGAAAAAAGCGATAAATGGAAAGAACGAAGAAAGAAAGTGAAAAAAAGAAAGACGAAGATGAGAGAGAGAGAGAGAGAGAGAGAGAGAGAGAGAGAGAGAGAGAGAGAGAGAGAGAGAGAGAGAGAGAGAGAGAGAGAGGAGAGAGAGAGAGAGAACAAAAACTCCTCACAGTTTGCAGAGTCCTTGCTACTATTCGTCAGTTTTTCAGGAATTTCTAGGAATCAGAAATGCGTATACCCTTCCAGGAACTCTCTGCGTATAAGAATTCCCAGAAAGAGAGAGAGAGAGAGAGAGAGAGAGAGAGAGAGAGAGAGAGAGAGAGAGAGAGAGAGAGAGAGAGAGAGAGAGAGAGAGAGAGAGAGAGAATAACACTTACATCTTCGTCTTGTAAGTACGTGTCTTGATCTGCCTCCTTCGCATACGCTAACGCCAAATAATCTTCATATGCATCACTCACACCATCACCTTCCCTGCTGGTGAAAGAAAGGAGTCACATTCTCTCTCTCTCTCTCTCTCTCTCTCTCTCTCTCTCTCTCTCTCTCTCTCTCTCTCATCTCTCTTCTTCTCTTCATATCTGCGTCTTTCTTCTTTCACTTTCTTTCTATTATCGTTTTTTCCTTTCTTTGCCTATCTTTCTTCCTTGCTAATATCCATCGCTTCTCTCTCTCTCTCTCTCTCTCTCTCTCTCTCTCTCTCTCTCTCTCTCTCTCTCTCTCTCTCTCTCTCTCTCTCTCTCTCTCTCTCTCTCTCTCTCTCTCTCTCTCTCTCTCTCTCTCTCTCTCTCTCTCTCTCTCTCTCTCTCTCTCTCTCTCTCTCTCTCTCTCTCTCTCTCTCTCTCTCTCTCTCTCTCTCTCTCTCTCTCTCTCTCTCTCTCTCTCTCTCTCTCTCTCTCTCTCTCTCTCTCTCTCTCTCTCTCTCTCTCTCTCTCTCTCTCTCTCTCTCTCTCTCTCTCACCCAGGGCTGGAGGGGCGTGATGAGAGGTGGGTCGCGTCAACCTGCAGTCCCATCTCGTCTCCCTCCTCCTCCTGCCCCTCCTCGCCCCACTCCAGACGCACCCAGTGATGCCCCACCGCCCCCACGCGTGCCTCCACCCCTGTCATGGCGTCATTGTTAGCATCAGTATCAGTGTATTTTTTTTACATCATAACTGGGCGACCAAAATGTGATGAAAAACTGTCGCCCAGTAATAACAATTTTAAGCTACTGGGCGACAAGATATTATTTATTCATAAAATCTCTCCTGGATACAATCGTTCATCATATCTGTGTGTGCTAGATCCAGAAGTGCACTCTTATTACTGCATGTGATCTTTATTTATACACAACATACAAAAGGGTGAAGTTGATGTATCCAAAAAACTATATTTTAACAGTTAGGCCTTTACCTTTCTGGATATCCAAAGAATGTCGCCCAGTAAGATTTGCTTAAAAAATGCACTGCTCAGTATCATCTTTATCATTGTGGTTATTATCATTATCATTATTATTATTGTTGTTGGTGGTGGTTGTGGTTGTGTTACAGTAGAATAACAGTAATAGTAGTCGTAACATAAATAGTGGTAGTGTTAGAAGTAATATTTGCTATAGTATAGTTAGTAGTATGAGTTGCTGTTGTAGTGGTAATTGAAGTAGTAGTAGTAGTAGTAGTAGTAGTAGTAGTAGTAGTGGCGGTCATGTCAGCGGTAAGCACAGAGCAGTAAAATTTTGTAAAAGTATACGGTAACAAAAATCCATATTTCACTAATTATATAAGTTAATTATTTATATGTGAATTATATTTTCTGAAAACTTGATATTACAGTTACTAAGTGTGGAGTTGACTGTTTGATTTCATCATTTAAATCTTTTTTTGTGACAAAGGTCTGTTTTACAATACAAAAGTGTTACTTATATACACTTATGTTACTTTTTCACATATTAATAATTATTTTTCAGTCCGAAAAAAATAAGGAGAAAAGATTGTCATGCATGATAGATACTGAATCCTCAAATGAAGCAATCAAGCTCCTCATCCTCCTCTTACTACTACTATTATACTACTACTGCTACTAAAAACAACAACTACTACTACTACTACTACTACTACTACTACTACTACTACTACTACTACTACTCTACTACTACTACTACTACTACTACTACTACTACTACTACTACTACTACTACTACTACTACTACTACTACTACTACTACTACTGCTACTACTACTATTACTACTACTACTACTACTACTTCTACTACTACTACTACTACTACTACTACCACTATTACTATTACTACTACTACTACTACTACTACTTCTACTACTACTACTACTACTACTACTACTACTACTACTACTACTACTACTACAATCGTCACTACTACTACTACTACTATTACTATATTGTGATAACAGCATTACCTTACCTTGGTCAATAGCATCTTTAGACACAGTTGTAATAATTTTAGGCACTTTTGTTTCTTTATTGTCCATACCGAACTTGTTTAGATCACGTCTTCACTTCAAACCTCAAATCCATCCACCGAATCAAACCCTCAGAATATTTCCTATGCAGCTATAACACGAACACATATCATCTGGCTGTTTTCATTTAGTTCATAACACAATACTCCTGTGATATCCCGGCTTGGAAATGTAGGAACACAGCGGTAGGATACAGCATTATGTAGCGCGGCAATGTATCCCAAGCCTCACACTCACTCATGGAAATTCCCGAGATAAGAATCTTACGGCCACGGGAACACACAGTAGCTATGGCGTCAAAGTGAAAATACTGCCTTTTTAATAATTGTCCATCCCTTATGACACTACCGTAGATAACACTATAGTCGCCAGTCACTCGCCACTGCACTAATGTCGCCAGGTGCCATATATTACGAATTTTAGCATCACTACAGACTTTTATGTGCCACTGAAAAGGCATGCACAGTAGTTTATATTATGTACATCACACTACACGTCTTCAATGGCACATAAAAGTCTGTAGTGATGCTAAAATTCATAATGTATCGTGCCTGGCGACATTAGTGCAGTGCCTGGCGACTATAGTGTTATCTACGGTAACTGCTCTCTCTATTGTATTTTCATCTGTATTGAAGCTTACACGTCAGTTACTTCCTCTTTTCTTTAAGACATTTCTCCCCTCGTGTTGTTTCCCGAGGCGCCGCGCACGTGTTGTTTTGCATAAATATCTCCATGGCAACGCTAGGTAGCCGAATATTTACCTTTGGAATTTACGCATTTCCGCTGCGGTGCGTGTATTACTGTGTGAGTGTTGTGCTTAGGTTTGGATGAATTATATTTCTTATTCAAGTTAACGTATATAATTGAAGAAGAAATACGGTACTTAATTCACTGTTACTTGTTCCATTAATTTTACACACTATCGGTATTAAATTAAGCGCTTTTATTGATAAACTACTCATACAAATTTTTTTCATCTTTGAGCCACAATTAAGAGTCTATTCATGCTCATATAATAATTTCCAACTGGTGTGTAAAGTTACGTCGCATCTAATTAAGATATTAAGTGATAACATTACGCGCTCATGACGGGAAATTACAACACATCACATTACTTTATTCAGGCAGGTCATAATAATATCTCACTCCTGCTTGAGTCTACATAACAGTTGTGGTAAATGTCAAATGTCAATCTCGCTACATTCAGCTAAACACCCAGGAAGCTCAATTACAGGCTATAAATAACATCAACTTATCATTATAGGTATCACGGCATGACCGCGTTCCCCGGAGCAAATAATACCCTCTTTGCGACCATTTATCGCCATTCAATATAACTAATACTGCCTGAATAACCTTTAACACGCCAGTTCACAAAGCTAACTTTCTACCAGGATGGCTCATATTGTGTGTGAGCAGGTTTTTTTCGAACTTGGCGCTTGATCTGCATTCATATCGACCCTCGTATGCATAGAGCGGGGCGGAGCGGCCCAGCAACTTGTCAAACCATGCCTCTAGCGACAATAATTTACGTTGTCTACCGCCGGTGTGAGGCTCTGCGTGAAGCTGGCTCAAGGGAAAGGCATTGTGTAGTGCCCGATAGCTTATGACATGTTTTAATGTATCATACTGTTTGGCAGGGAGGTGTGAGACTAGCGGGACAGGTAGAAAAGTTGTAAACAAGGTCTAATAATATTTTACTATGTGAACTCTTTAGTCTTGTAAAAAAGTACTTTCACTTGCCAATACGTGATATGCTACGACGTGCCAGGAAATGTACGGCAGATTCCTGTAATGTGTATGTAGTGTTATCGAGAAAAAGACCTTCAAAATGAAGAAAAAGTCATATATTGTATCCATTTAGTACTGCTAGCAACCATAGGTAACCCAATCCTATGTGACGGTAGTATTGGAACCTATAAAGTATAGCATAAGATAGGGTTTAGTATCGCAAAGGAGAAAGTATAAGGGATCGAAGTGTATAAGCGCGTGTGAGTTGTGTCGTCTATAGACTTTCCCGAGGCCTGGCTGCAGCACTGGAACCTCGAGTAACAAAGACGCAGTGAGTTCATTGACCGTCTCGAAAACATGTCATGAGTGGCTTGTGTGCGCCTTTTGTGATATTTTCAGCGCCTCCGCTTAAAATACAGGGCGCATGTAGATGTAAGGTAAGTGTAAACCTTTGTTGAACATTGTAGAGTAGTTTGAAGTGTAAATAGACGCGCGATAAGGAGAAATAGACGTGTTTACAAAATGAAAAGTTTTGAGGCAGTGTTTATTTGGGTTGAATGCGTCACCCTTGCCTGCAGGAGGGGTGGACGGTGTCTTGTGTCGCAACCTTAGTATTAAGTCACCTTCCCGGGGCATGGGGGGCAAGATAAGGGTATGGTAGTGTGATAGGTGAGCGTGGAGGTGTTATGTGAGGTGGAGAGAGGGGCGGGAGGGAGGGAGAGTAGCCGTGGAGGGGATGGGAAATTATTGATCAGTGCGGGACGGTGTGTGGGCCTGCCTGCCTGTCTGCCACCCGCCACCGCGCCGCTCCGCCAGGCCTACCCTGCAACACCATGCAACACACAGGTACTCGGTCACCTTTCACACCTCCAGGCCATACCCACCTCATGCCTTAATACCCATAGACTGTCAAGGTCATCACACGGGCACGCTGAGACATGATTCTTACCTGGTAGGCCTACACTTACAGGAGGACAGGCTCAGTGGATGGAGTGCTGGCTATTGATTTTTAGGCATGTTGCATCTCCCGTGTGTGTGTGTGAGTGAGTGAGGCTGGCGGTCCTCTGAACAAAGGGGGGACCAACCATGGCTCTCTCTCCATGATATTGTGAGGTAATAGCATCCTTAGTGCCATTCTTGCTCAGGTGTGTGGTGATGTGTGCCTCAGGTGTTGTGACAGAGGCCTAGCAGGTGTATTAGTCACCAGGGAGGCAGGTAGGGATGTGTGTGTGCCCGTAGCTAACCTGTCACTCTACATGGAGGGGGTGGCAGGTGTCGGGGTGGCGTGTGTGGCTTGTGGGGTCGGTGGTAATGCAAGGTGTGGGTATTATCACGCGAGTCTTGGTTAGTTTGAATACGCCGGGAGATGACAGGTGATGGTGTAGGCATTCTTGTGTGGTTTAGGGAAAATGTGTGAAAACGTCTATGATTTCCTTCCTGTATGTCCAAACGTATATACCTTATTTTATGATTACCTGTTTTTACCTAATTGTAGTACTATACATAATTTGAGTCAAGCTCGTGTGTGTTATTAGCTTAATTGCAAGGTGATTAACAGGTGTATTTTACTTAACAGGTGATTATATGATTAGATTAGGAGGAATAGTTCAGGAAATGCTAATCGGAGTGGTGCAATTATGTAACATTGAATCTTAATTAGTTTGTATGGTTCTTGACTCAATTAATTTCCTTGCATAGAAATACAGGTGGATATATTGAATCTATTATATTATGAAAAGTTTGCGGATTTTATCGTTCTGAAGCAGTGATTAAGCTGGAAGAGGTTTTTACAGCAATAACTACATCATTTTGTTTTCTCTGATCGTATTTTAGTATTTCATTACTTCACTACCTCAATTGATGTCTTCATTTGTGTTGAACCATTTGGAATCAGGAATAGAAAGAAGGATGTTAAACGATGATGATGATTAGGATGATAGGTCCTTTTTGTTTAACCCCTTGACACCCAGAACGTAATTTCCATTGTAATTTAGCTAACATTAGACGATTTTTAGTGAATATTGGCAATATTTTGTAGATATGACCTGTTTGGTATCCTTGTCCACTAACTAATTTGGTATATTTAGTTAGTTTTTGTAATTTTATGGCTAACAGACAATTTTTTTTATAGCAAAAGAAAAATACGGGCTAATTTGGTATATTTAGTTAGTTTTTGTAATTTTATGGCTAACAACAGACAATTTTTTTTATAGCAAAGGAAAAATACGGGCTAATTTCGTATATTTAGTTAGTTTATGTAATTTTATGACTTTATATTTTATAACAGCAGACAATTTTTTTTTATAGCAAAAGAAAAATTGGGCGTGAAGGGGTTAATGACTAGCGTAAGAGTGAGTGTCAGGGCTCATAGATACAGGGCCAGGCAGAGGAAGCCAGGGTTATGTAAGGTGCCTGGCGTGATGTGAAGGCTGGGGATGAGGCTGTGTGGTGACAATGAAGAATATAATGATACATGAGTACTGCTTCCTGTCTTGTGGGATTCCCTGTCGCGTGTGTCACCTCTTATAACACTCAGGCCGGTGTACTCATGGGCCATGGCTATCTGTCCCCGGGCCTCAGGCTTGTATCATTACCATGCTGCCTAAGCCATAGTGATGGGTGGGTTAGAAATATGCCTTTGTAGTGACTAGCTGTCTTATTGTGCTAGTGCATTTAATAGTTTTTTTTTCATTTATTGCATTTTTTCATTTTTTATTTATTTTTTATTAAAAGTAGTTTTCTTGCTAAATTATTTCTGTTTATTGGGAATATTATGAGAAAAAAAATCGATGTTTTATATTATTCTGTAGATAGGAAAGTTGAGGCAAAATTGTTGACATGTTTAATTCGTGTCAAAATCATATTTCCTACCACCATAGCACTGCCTGGGTCCTTCACACACCTTAAAGCTTTGTGGAATTATGGAGCATTAACCCCTTCACGCCCAGATCTTTCCTTTGCTATATAAAATCGTCTGTTGTTAGCCATACAATTACGAAAAATAACCTAATATACCAAATTAGCTAGTGGACAAGGATACTAAACAGGTCATATCTATCAAATATTGCTTATATTCACTAAAAATCATCTAATGGTACCCAAATTACGATGGAAATTACGTTCTGGGCCTCAAGGGATTAAGAACTTGCTCATTCTGATGGTCTTCATAGCTGACTATCATCACAGTAACTTTCTTTGGTCAATGTAGAAAACTCGTAATTCTCATTCAGGAGTGATGCCTTACTTGTAATACTAATGGTGTATGCATATTAATGTAAATGAAGTGGCTCTAATGATTTAATGTATGGAGGTGGCTGAATGGTTCAAGGTAGAAGCTGGTGCAAGGCTGGGATGCGTCATGTTACCGTGGCTGCATAACCTGTAGGCTAATTGAGTTTACAGAGCAGTATAAGATGAGAGTTGAGAGCCAGAGGCAATGTTATATAATGTTAAACGAGTAGATGATGGAGGAGGTAATGACTTTTAAGAATCTTGGCTCTTATCTTGTACAAGTATGGGAGCATAGAAGGGGGGATGAGAGAGATGCCCGTATTCGTAGTCGCATACCATCATTGTTAACTTTTTGTCTTGTCCTAATTAAATCAATATGTCATGTCAGCTCTGTTGTGATTGCAATAGGAGTACTGTATGATTGCTCTAGTACTTTCCATGGCAGCTACAAGATCAAGTGAATAATTTTGACTTGAGTAGAAATGGAACAAAATCATAGCAATTACCACGAGCAATCATGGTATGTGACTACGAATAGGAGCATAAGTCTTACAAGGAAGTAAAATTCTGGGATCTTAGGGTTGCATGATGAGAGAAAGGAACCGTGAGTATGGAAGTAAAGAAGGCAGTCAGGGATAACATAGTACTTCTGACAGTGACATATCCAAGTGAGTCCTGGACGTGGAAGAAATGTCAGAGACTAGATTCTAGTAATGGAAATGAATTACCTGAGGGGTGGATGAATGTGAATGTGAATGTGAATGTGAATGTGAACGTGAACGGAATGGATGGCGAGAGCAATGAGTGTATATGTAAGATTTGGTACCTATGGCTGGTGAGGGAGAGGGCGTGACTGTTTTGGACACCTGGAGAGGATGGATGAGAGTGAGATGACAAGGAGGATATATAGAGTAGAATAGATGGTGGTAGTGTGAGAGTATGATCCCCTGTTGAATGGGAAGATAGAGCCCTGGACTACTTAACCATTTGAGACCCAGAACGTAATTTCCATTGTAATTTGGGTGCCATTAGACGATTTTTAGTGAATATAAGCAATGTTTTATAGATATGACCTGTTTAGTATGCTTGTCCACTAGTTATTTTGGTATATTCAGTCACTTTTCGTAATTTTATGGCTCGACAACATACGATTATTATGCCAAGGAAAGATCTGGGTGTGAAGGGGTTAAGTAAGGGGATGCAGGAGTGAGAGGATCGGAGGATGGGAATCAGGTGCATGAACAGGTGCAAATATTGACTCCTTTGCAGTGGCCACCCCCTTGAGGGAGCTCTAGGAAGATGCATCACTATAGACTAGTCGAGACAGCTGAGATCAATATCATCAGATTAATTGGTGCAACAAATTTCATGTCAACTGTTGAAAGGCAAGGCAGTCACTTCTTTGATGATAGTAAGCATGTCATGTCTAATGCTTGCCTGCGTCTTGTCATAGCCTGAGGGGTGTGGGCTTAGAACTGTGTAGCACTCTAAGGGTTGGTTAGACCTTGGTGACTCACTCAGGAACATAATTTTGCATTGTTTTATATAGCATTTTACATTTGGTCATTCTAATTAACTATTTATAATATACCACAAAATCCCGGCCCGAGGTGAGGGTGGTACTCCATTATGCCTGTGGGGTGGTAGGTGGGACTATTCTTGTCATGGAAGACCATAAATTATGTATATTATCTAAGCCACACCACAAAAGCGGGTAAACAGGTATAAGGAACGAGAAATAATAGTAATGATAATGGCAGGTTATAATAACTACTTCCTGGCATGGTGTGTGAATGAGGAATACTAATTAGTGGTGGACTGTGCATCCTGTAATCTCTAAAGTGCCTTCGCTTTGGCCAGAGTTAATGAGGTCTTGTTATTTTGATGTGTATCGCTATGTTATGTTATCACTGTTAATGAGGTCTTGTATATATCAGTGTATCACTATATATAAGGGAAGAATATATAAGTGGTTAGTGATGTTCCTGTGTTATGTTTGTTCCATAAGTTTGTTTGGTTAGGTCTTGCAATGCTTTATATGGGAAGGATTTGTATCATGTCAGTGAACGCAGAGAGAATGGCCGTGGATAGGGAGTCCAAGTTGAATACATGATAACCACTGCCAGATATGATAAGTTTGACAAAGGACATGTGCACTACTGTCACTGATAGAGAGGGTGCCCACATGCATATCATGGATTACCTAAGAGAGGAATGCCTGTTGTTAAGCTATTGTAAGGAAGCCAGATTATGTAAAGCTGATTGTTGATCAATTAGAGGTAAGGGAAGGAGCCTATAATTAGATAAAAATGAGGAAAATAATCATAACGTTCTTCATATTCGCATTATGGTATTTCCCTCGCGCGCGGTGTGTGTGTGTGGTGTGTGTGTGTATGTGTATGGTATGTAACCTTGAGATAGCGTGACACCTGAGTCATCTATCACTAACCAGGTGTGAGGGGGAGGGGGGAGGGGCGGGGTAAAGGAACACACACAGGTGTTTGTACTGATAAAGGAATGCAGTGCGATGATTTCATTCTAGTAGAGAGGAAAGTAGATTGAAACAGTGGTATGGGAATGGCCATGGAGAAGGGTGGATGTCTTGAAGTGTGAGAGTGTGGAGTATTAACCCCTTGAGGACCAGAACGTAATTTCCATTGTAATTTGGGTACCATTAGACAATTTTAATGAGTATAAGCAATATTCTATAGATGTGACCTGTTTAGTATCCTTGTCGACTAACTAATTTGGTATATTCAGTTACTTTTCGTAATTTTATGGCTCGACAACAGACGCTTTTAGCAAAGGAAAGATCTGGGCGTGAAGGGGTTAATGGGACATTAGAGACTATTGAGTACATATGGACACTAGACTAGGGCAGGCAAGGACTTAAGAAGAGAGGAGGAGGAGGAGGTGGTGGTATGTCAGGTTTAGGGGACATAGCTTTGTGACGTCATCCGTGAGACTACCCTTTATACATATATGATTCTACTTGTTGTTATTATAGTTTATCAATAGAGGGTTGGAAAACATTACCGCACACTACTATCCTGTGACTCATTGCTCTCATCACAGTTTCCATTGGTGTTACACATGCATTCCAGCCGAGTCTTCTGCATCAGTAACGAATACCATAGTACAGTACACAACTTTTTTCATCACGTGTCATAATCATATCTCAATGCGTCAATGGATGATTAGAGATAGTTCAAGTACGTGGACTCAAGGTCTGTCTCTATATAAGGCAAAGTGGGGAAAAAATAATTAAAAGAAAGCATGATCGTCAATATTATCATCTGGAAAAGGCAGGTTTTGTGCTGAGGAACACCAGTCTGTGTCACCTAATGGCAGGTAGCTAATGGCTGTAATACATGGATCAACAGTCAATGCAAGATGCAGCACAGGTATCACAGTACACACCGCCTCACACACACAGGAGCACGGGATAACAAGTAGATATAACAATAGTATTATGCTAATTTATGCAGAACCCCTTTTGAAGTTGAACGTCTGATGATTAAGGTTATGGGAGCCCTGCTTCCTCCCTCGCTGCTTATATCTCCATTCATAAGTGTCAAGTGGAAGGGTTGCCGCGCATCGAGTACCCACGTGTAATTTATGTAATCAATGTAATCTTATCACAAGGACACTGGCCTTCTCGGGGCACGACCACTCCTGGCCTCGTGCACTGCCTGGTGGCCAGTGTACTCATTGCATTGTGGTCAGATTACATTTTCACTCCTATACGTATACTTACTAACTTCATTTGCTCATAGGCATAGGAGATTTAGAATGTTGTAAAGAAAGCGCCTTGTATGTTCAAGTACAGAAGTAGTTCATCGAGTACAGTTTGGATTAGGATGTAACTCATGATCAGGTTATTTTGTTTTGTTCATTTCATAATGCATTTGCTTTCATGGTACCGAACACCCCTACACACACACATCTACATATCTCCCCTAAGGAGATATGTAGATAAGAGCCTATGATTAATACTCCTTTACTGCACACCACAACTAGGTGAATACACAGACACACACACACACACACAGACAGACAGACACACACACACACACACACACACACACACACACACACACACACACACACACACACACACACACACACACACACACACACACACACACACACACACACACAGACACACACACACACACACACAGACAACAACTATAAACAAACACACAACAAGTTGTAGTGTACCTGGCACAAAGACCTGGGTTCAGGGTTTTAGTAACATGCCATCTTGTCAGAGATAAGATAGCTTATTAGAAAAACTTGTAGATTTAGTTTTTTTACAAAATGGTGCATTTTTACTCTGTATGAGGTGTGGTTTACTGAATTTTAAAAAAACATTACACATCAATTAATATTCATCTTAGCCATTTAATGTTGTATGTAAAGAGTGGCCTTGAGGCTGTTGCGTTGCTTACTAACAATTTACAGGGGCATATTTTGTATTCCATTCTTGTATTGGAAGCTTACTGCTTTATGCTAAGAGAGTTGCCGAGAACGTCCAGAAACAGGAGACTTTAGGATGTAGTATATTCATGGAAGGCTTTGGATGTAAGCTAATCGTGTCAGATAAGTGACGAAACATGAGCCACAGAAACCAGCGTGTCAAGGCTTTTATCATATAGTATGCGTGGGTGATTGCAGGAGTAGAATGTGTGGAGTAGTAGTGAGTGGTGTGATAGGCAGAGTGGATCAGCATGGATAGGTGAGGCTGGGAATTAATGTAGCAGTGTGCAGGGAGTGACATGCAGGCAGTAGCGACAGAAGCCCTCAGTGGTTCCTTGCCTTGTTTGGCGTCTGCATACCTACCACGTCTTTTTTGGATGTGAGGAATGTGAACCAGTTTGTGGGTGGAACTGAATGAGTGTGAGGTTCGGGTCTTTTGGATAGGAAAGTACCTATGTCAGATATAGGCTTTACTGTGTTGTAACTTGTATGACAAATGTTTGCAAAGGTAGAATGTAACTTAGGGTGATTATTGATATGTATTTTAGTGTTTTGAAGAATTATAGACTTGAAAACTTAGTCATGTCCTTGTAGCTGTAAAGATGAATTACGGTACCTCATGATGTCTACCTCCATCAATCTATTTCTTGGTATCTGGAACTGTCGCCGATAGGAATTCTCGCCGCCGTCGTCGAGTGTTCCAATTCTTGATATTACAGGACCCAATATATACATTTAATCAAGTTTTACCCGTGTTTCTGCATTCAGGGATGAAATACTATCCTTAGCTTGATCCGTTAGGTTAAGTTAGGTGCCAATGTCCAGGTTAGGTTAACATTTCCACGTCGGCGAGAGTTCTCAGTTGGTGTTTCGGCGAGAATTCCCATCGGCGACAGTTCCATAAACCCATTTTTTTCTGTCTCCCTCCACCTCCTATGTAAGATTAATTCAGTACTTCACCCTGCAGACTTATACTGATCCATTATTCTCCCTCCTTGTCGGTGGCATCTCCTGTGGGCCAGCAGTAAGCAGCACATGATCGCCATGGGTAGTGACCAACACTTCTGCCTGCGGTGGAACAACTTTCACAGTAACATCGCCACATCGTTCGAGCACCTGCGCGACCATGAGGACTTTGTTGACGTGACGCTGGCATGTGAGGGACGCAGCTTAAAAGCACATAAGGTGGTGCTGTCGGCCTGCTCCCCTTACTTCAGGAATTTGCTCAAGGTGGGTGTCACTGCCATGCTGCCAAAGGGGATGTCGTATTGTGTCTTGTGCTGGAACCTTGGAATTGTATTAGGAAAGGGTCACTCACACCCTAAGACACATATATAAGAACCTTGGAATTGTGTTAGGAAAGGGTCACTCACACACACTTAAACACATATATAAGAACCTTGGAATTATATCAGGAAAGGGTCACACACACACCTTAAGACACATATATAAGAACCTTGGAATTATATTAGGAAAGGGTCACTCACACACCTTAAACACATATATAAGAACCTTGGAACTATATTAGGAAAGGGTCACTCACACCCTAAGACACATATATAAGAACCTTGGAATTATATTAGGAAAGGGTCACTCACATACCCTAAGACACATATGAAGTCTAGCTAATGTAATCCTCTTCCTTTTCCAGCAAAATCCATGCCAGCATCCAATAATAATCCTGAGAGATGTGGCGTATGTGGACATGTCAGCATTGCTCAGCTTTGTGTACCAGGGGGAGGTGTATGTGTCCCAAGACCGACTCACCACCTTCCTCCGCACGGCTGAGCTGCTCCACATTAAAGGACTGACTGAGCAGAACCAACAACAACCACACCTTGCAACCCACCAGCTGCACAGAGATCAGGTGAGCAACACAACCCATGCCGCCCTTAACCCTCCTCTGATTGGACCCACTGTCACACCTCTTACAGGGAGGACTCAGTGTGTAGCTAACATATATATGTGGTGATTTTTTTTATCAAACTAATCTTTACATACAGTATTTTTTGTACAGAAATTGTCTTTGCCCTTATGAGATAGTATCTTGCTATAACACTACATGTAAAGTGGCAGCCAAGAAGATAGAATTCAATAATCCAGGTTGATACAAGAAGAATTAGATGCATACCTTTGAAGATGAGATAGAGTTGTAGCTACATGATGATGGTGATGCTGATGATGTCTATTCTTCCCCAGGCTGGGTTGGTGAACAAGGTGGTGAGCAGCCTTGGGGCCATAGCAGTCCAAGGCCCCTCATCACCGCGTCTGAGGTCCACACCCTCACCCACCAGCCATCTCTTGCAGCAGCCGTCCCAGTTTTCACCACCACCCAAAAAACGCCGACCAGCCAGCAGTCCAACTCTCAGTTTGCCAGTTTCCACCGCAACTCCTTCTACCCCGCCCCGCCCAGAGGTACCCCCGGTTCGTATAGAACTCAGCCCCCACCTGGAGGGTTCTACTCTAGCCGCGGCTCTCACCAAGCCCCTCAACCCACCCGCTCAGCGAGGGGACGTTGCGCCGCGCTGTTTGCAACTCCCGCCTTCCGTACAGCTGCCCCCGCCTCCCTTGCTAGCAGCGCCCCACCCCGCCCCAGATGTGCCAAACGTCAAGCAGGAAGACGAAGGGGAGGGAGGCTTGGGAGAGGAAGACAACCGCATGCCAGAGGCCGTCAACCTGGTGACGGAAGGCTCCATCCTGAGGCAGCGAATCCAGGGGTACCAAGGGAGCTGTGAGGCTCCCGTGTCTCTCCCCCCGCCCCCCACCAGCAGTGGCATCGCACACCCCTCCCTGCACTCTTCCCTCACTGTTAAGGACGACTCTTTCAGCGACGACACCACTTTAGGTGGGGAGGATGGGGGGGAGATGGGAGAGGCGGATGAGAAGAAGGAGGCTTTAGCAAGTCCACCACCCATGGTGATCAGACCACCACTCATGGGGCTTCTTCCCAGGGATGCTGCAGGTAACACTACACCTTGTACCTAGTATCTGGTCTGCTTACACACACACACACACACAACACACACAACACACACACACGCACGCACACACACGCACACACCTTTTCTCCTCTTTTCTCTCTTTTCTCTTTTTTTTCCCTCTTTTTTTTCTCTTTTCTTTCTCTCACTCACTATCTCTATCTCTATCTCTCACTCACTCACTCCATCTCTCTCACTCTCTCTATCTCTCCATACAAATGGCCTTCCACTCGTGGGGTGACACTAATTCAGTGCAGTTTTAACTAAGAATATTATTTCTATGCATTTGAGTTGCGTCATAAATGTGTTAAGGGATGATGGGAGACTGTACTGGCCTGACTTACAACCTCACTATAATCTTTGGACAGGTCAAAGAATATCACCATATCACCATATATAGTCACTTCCCAGACGTGCAGTACTGACTGTGTGTTGGCCTTGTTTCAGGGTTATACGCGGGTCCAGGAACATCAGGGTCTTTAGGTCAGCAACATGAATCTTCTCAAGGTAAGTAACAAACACCACCTTGTTCTTGTGTGCCGCCACAGTGCGGGGGGGGGGGGGGGTGAACAGGGCGGCAGGCTGCTACCTAGTATACTTTATTACTTGACCACAACTATGAACAAACATTACTGCCTATGAATGGCTGACACAGTGGAAAGAAAGTGATTAGCAGATGCAATGGGGTCGGTTCTTTCCTAGCCTGAAGGCGGTGGTTAGATCTGCTGAGAAGTCTTATTTCTGACACTAGTATGATCAGTGGATAATTACATATCCCTTCATGCATAACCCAGGCCCGTGCCCTGTCCTTAGCCTGGCTAGTGACTTGTGTTGTCTGCCATCAGGATGCACTAGCTGGGAGGGCTTTGATGCAGTCCCATTGTGAATGCCCTCATAGAGTGTCCCAGAGTCAGTGCTGTCCCATGGACGGAAACACTTTGCCTGATGGCTCCAAGGCTGGGCTGAAAGGTCTCCATTAAGTGAATTAGAAGATCATGGGGTGTGTTGTAGTGATGGTGTGACTGCAGGGACGCGTGGTGCAGGGGGAACCCCCTAGCGGAGACCAACAGGGAAGCAGCCTGGCAGCGACCCCGTGTGTGGTTGTGGGTAGCAGGTGGTAGCGAGCAGGGGAGGCAGGAGCACATGTGGTTAATCAATCACGCCCTATGGACGTGTTTGGTGGTGTAGCCTTGACAGTAGTTGTGTTGATGCAGGGGATGGATACTATACACAAGAAGTGTTTGTATTTAATGTACTCGTTCAGTTATGTACAACTGTAAAAATGGCATGAGGGTAATCGAATGAGTAACGCACGGCTGCATCCTCACTGAGCGAGACGTCTACCAGGAGTGAGTCAGGATGATGGGGCAGCCGCCTGACCTGCCAGCCGACACAAGCTCGTCGGCAGCCGAGGTCAGGGTTACCAGGTACCCTACAAAGAGTTACCACTCACCACCAGTACACAAGGCTCAAGCGTCAAGACAGTTCACACAGTGCTGATAAGAACCCGAGTTTTGGGGAGCTACATGGTACTTTATACAGCAGTTTAAAAAGGATATGATGGAGGAGAGATAGTTGAACATTGCTCTTTTGATTGAGAAGAAGCATTGTAGAAAAGTTTATATTGTTTGTCATGAGTATTTATGAGCAGATAGAGCCACAGGGTAGGCTATTCCCTGGCTTGTATTGAGCCTTGTACTAGCCTTCATAAAGGCAGATCAACAGTAGCAAAACTCATCAAGAAATTACATCATTAAGACAGCCAACAATAAAACAAAAGTGTTCAGGAATGACTGGATTTCGCTCGTTACCAATGGGATGACAGTGAGGTCTCACTTGGCATGGCTAGAGGAATCTGTTGGGCTCTATAAGGGAGGCGGTGGGAGAGTGGTTAGCGCATGCAAGTGACGTGCTCTGTGTGCAGAGTTCAATCCCCGAGTGGTGCCAAAATCTTTCTGCAGTCGTAGAGTGGCCGAACACCCACATGCTGCCCATTAACTCTACATTCGATTGCCAGTGCATCGGAGGACACAGAGGGGCAGCATGAGCCTCTAACCACAGGTGCCCTATAGAAATACTGCCTGTGCCACCACGGGCGAGGGCTAACCATCCTAAGGTAGAGCAGGGCTGTTGTAAGCTTCCCCTGTATTTTCTTTCATATCTATCATGTCTTGTGCACCATGAGTGAACAAATATAATATGTACGTATAAGGGTTTGACAGCCAGTCAGAGAGCTGAGAACTATCCATCCAGCCTCAGGGTGGAGGCAGTAAAGGAACACATACGCACGGGAATAAAGGGACCCTATTCCCTGATTCAGTGACACGCTGCCAGAACGGCTTGGTGGGTTAGGGCGTCCAGCATTCAATCCCCGGCCCCGTTCATTCCCGGGGATTTTTCTATTGAGAAATTCGGGCGGTTACTATCCCCCATGAGCAAGGGGATGAGGTGTGTGGTGTGTGAGGTCCCAGCATTATCCTAAGATAGGTAATAATGAGCTCCAATCTCGCTCCGGGAGGGTGAAACTGGCGATCGTGAGTTAGGCTCGCGTGGACAAGACCATGGGTGAATGACACCTAAGCTCCTTATAATAATGATAATGATAATTACAATATTGAGCTGGGATCTATATGACAAAGGAGTGCTCATTCGTTTAAGAAATTCCCAGGCCGCCCTCCAACGTTTAAAATATCACATGTACTCCAGGTTTAAAGAAGATAAATGAACTCGTACTCTAGATCCCACGGCTAATCTTAGATCACTAAAATCAAAGGCTCCTACAAACGGAAATTTCTTCAATATAGATTTGAAAGTTTCCACAGACTCCAATTTCTTCAACAAAACAGACAATCTATTCAAAAGGTACAGTGCAATATAAGGCAAGACCAGGTTCTCTTGACTGTTAGCTGATGTGAAGATTTCTCACCGTGATCCTTTGGTTTGTTGGCTCAGTGAGTGTTGTAAGTGGCCGTTGAAAGCATGGCTGACAATGATGCTTGTCCATGCTGTTGTTAACTTCAGTGTTGGGCTGTGGGTCAGGTGGCGTGAGGAGTGTGATGAAAGATGTAATAATAAATAGAATTATAATTAGTGAAAATAAATATTATTATAGTGAAAATGATATTAGTGTGGGATGAGATGGGGAGGAAGGTGGTTAAAATGTGTCATCGTTAATGATGAAACATTCCTGCGTCTCATTGAAGCCTAATTATGTTTGCCTTTATTGTGATAGGCTTGAGGAAGTTTTGTATAAAAAAAGGATACCCTGAATTTATGAAATTATTCAAGCGGCATTTGAATGCATATAACTTTTCCAGTACTTAGTTTTCTTGTTACAAGTAAACCACAATCTGTTCTCAATTGATTTTGTGACTGACGAAGAAGATAATTATTGTGCAATTTTGTGCCTCACAAGACTTGATAGATTATAATATTATGAGAACAACTGGCAACCCAGCAGAGAATACTTAACAAAGCTATTTTGAAGTGGTAAAAGCACCGATGATGAAATGTAAGATGACGTATAGAAGCATTTTATAAGCGGGAACCCTGCATCCATGCAGTGGTGGATTTAGGGGGGGCCTAGGACCCCACACCAGCAAGGGCCCCACACCCCAAAGAAAAGAACTATGTTTTCATTGAAAATCTGAGGGCTGGACCTTTCTTATTTGCTTGACCACTACACGGTGCACGCATCACAATATTCCACTAATTATTACCACCATAATGTAACACATGGGGGGAAAAGTTTCAATTCAATTAATATGCAAGACCACTGAATCACATTTCATTCATGGCCCCGCACTCCCACTCCCACCGGCCTAGGGCCCCGCACACCATAAATCTCCCCCTGCATTCATGTTGCCAGGCTGCAAACTTGCCTCCCTGCCTCCCCGCCCTCGCACCAAAAATTTGGGGTATGGATATGAACATAATTATTATTTTATATTTTATTATTATTTTTACTCCTTTTTTTTCTTAATTTTCTTCTTCCTCTCCTCTTCCTCCTCCTGCTGCTCCTCCTTCTTTGATGGTGATGACATCATCTAGGCCTAGGCTTGCCACCTCCTGGATTCTCCCGGATTCATGTATAATCTTCTGCCTCTCGAAATAATTTTTAAACTCCCGGAATCTTAGGAAAATATATTCGGTTTTAATTCGGGGCTCGAACTTTGGATCCCGAAATTATGATATACAGAAATTTTACTGAATTTCAAGAAATTTTACTCGTGGATAATCTACTGATATTGTCTGCTCTTAGTTTTTGTCTACTCTTACCATCATAACACTATAGTCGTCACTGCACTAATGTCGCCAGGTGCCATATATTGCACATTTTAGCTGCACAACTGATTTGTATGTGCCACTAAAGACAGGTACATAATATGAACTAATTTGTATGCCTCTTCAGTGGCACATACAAATCTGTAGTGACGCTAACATTTGTAATATATGCGCCTCTATATAGCTGTATACCTCAACACTACTATAGTGTTGGTGACATCTATCTTCAAAACAAAATACCTTTAAATCAAAGCTTCTTTATTTCAGAAATTAGTTTATTTATTCCTTTTTATTATTTTTATAATTGAAAGTTTATTTTGACCTTAGTATACCAAGTATATAAAGCAGGGATCTCGTGATCACAGTCACAGCAGTACACTAAAAAGTAACAAGAGAAATCACAGCTGCACTTAGGATGCATCCCTAGTTTGTGGTGTTTGTGTAAGATCTCATGGATTTGTAGTTCAGATAGTTGGCAAGGCTATCCAGGGACCCCTTTCTTTTGCAATTTTCAATAAAATAGCCTTAATTACCACATATTCCAGATACCACAATAATACAGAAAATCTCTAAATAAATCAAGAAACATAGAAAAGCTTTGCAAATTGAAGCTTGCATGCTAAATATGAAATAAGAAAATATGTTTTTAGAAAATACATTAGGATGTGTGAAGCCAACCCCAGACTTTAGACTGAAACACACATGACTACACATGGACAAAATACTACAAACATATTGGTTTAATCATCTAACAGATATTGCCTCAAACCCAATATTAACCACTCTCGCATTCTTGGACGCGTTACGCATCCTTCGAGAGGTGATGTCTGGAACAGCTAGGATGCGTAGAGCGTCCTTCAGCCCTCTGTTGCACAAAAATATTCGCCTAAAATCGATAAATAACGATATCTGCATTTTTTCGGGCAAGTGTTTAGTAAGCTAATCTGTTTCTAAATTAATTATCTGGCAACCCTCTGTAAGCATTCTTATGGTAGAGCGCAGATCAATTGAGGCGTCTAGAACCAAAGCGGCATCCTCGCCATTTTTACAGTTTTGAGTTATGGGCAGTGTCACACTGGCACAACCCTCCTCTTTCGAATAGTATAGGTGGCCAAGGGAAAATCAACCATCAAGAGGGTGTATCGAGGGATCAAAACAAAGTTATTTTTCTGGCGCTTTCTGAACAATTTTTTTCTAATGTGTTCAGTTCTTTGAGAAGATTCCATTGGTGTAAAACATGTTAAAGTTTGTCTCTCCCTTATCAAGTACTGTAGTTATAGAAATAAAGTTGCAAAACTTAAACCTAATTATCTCAAAACTTACTTTTGGCGCGGAGGCCCCTTTGGTTCTAGACGCCTCAATTACTCTACAGTACCCTCCCGAGTTTGGCGCTTGCTTTCTTCACGAGGCATAGCGCTAAACTTGAGGATCGCAAAACTCGGGTATTGAAAACACTATAAATATGCTTATTTAGTCCGGTGCGAGGTGTAACATATTTTACGGCTTATAAGACGCACTTTCTCCACCAAAAATACCCTGAAAATGCCTCGAGCCCCTGTCCACCCAGCAGTGAATGGATGCCGGGTGTTAGCCAGGGGTTTGTGACCCGCCTCCCGGGGTGGTTGGCCAAAACTAGAGGACAGGAGAGGAGAGGACCTGCGAGCTTGAGCTTGAGTTGGGAGTCACCCAGCTGATGCTGTCGGTGAAGCCTTTGTTCCGGCGTTCTCCCACACATAGTGTTATGTTGGGAGAGAAGCAAAAGGGGGAAGCAAAACTAGGTGTTTCATTTTCCCCTCATTCCTCCCTCTGCATCACATTTATACGGGGTCCCCCCTCACTGAGGAGCCCCCTGCCTCTCATTCTCTCTCAAGCGTGCTCTCCCAAGAATTCTTTTACACTTCCAGCCACACGACTGTCACTCCTCCACTCAGCACACAACTCCAGCAGGTACTCCATCTGCCTATCCACACCTGTCTCATCTCTCGCCATTCTTCCACTCCGACTTCTCCTACCACTACCTCCAACATCTTTGTTCTAGGATACTCATACCGTTGACATTCCAGCATCAAGTGCTCCACAGTTTCATCCACTCCTGTCTCACACATCACACACGTCTTGCTGCCACTATTCTTCCATCTGTACATACCACTATTTACCTCTTTAGCGATACTTGATCTTGATATTACTGTAAGGTATAAAATCTTTCAGTGCAACGTCAAGTTGCCCAAGAACACCCACATGCTGCCCATTAACTCTACCTACGATTGCGAGTGCATTGGAGGCCACAGGGGGGCGACATGAACCTCTAATCACAAGCGTCACTATAAAAATCCTGCCTGCGCCACCACGGGCGAGGGCCAACCATCACAGCCCTCGAGGGAACCTCCAGGGCCTACCATCCCACCCCTGGAGGTCACTGCCTAATGGCGCTGTAGGCACACACACACACCAAAAAAAAAAAAAAAGTGTGCGAAGCAGCGATAATGCTCGAAAGTCGGGATGGTAAGAATTTAGGCCTCAAAACTCGCATAGCGTGAAACTTTGGAAGGTACTGTAGTTGCTTCCCGGCAGTCAGTCTGTTAGGGCATGTTGAGTGGCGGTGTGATTTAAAGGCCAACCTGGGACACAAGAGTCTGTGTTCAGTGCTTCAGCGTGTATTAGTTGTGTACTAATTATGTGAATGACCTATCAGTGCATAAATATGACGATTACGATACTATGTATTGGAAATAGTCTATACATAATCGTGTAACAGTTGATAATGGACAATTCAAGCTCATGAACGAAGTTTATAGCGATTCATCTATAATAATATAAGCGAAAGTGTGTGTGTGTGTGTCTGTCTGTCTGTCTGTCCGCAATAGGTGCCACCCCCTGTGGCGGAATCCCATCATATGTCACAGTTTTGGAATCAGGTTGACCAGGGGAAGGTTTTAAGCCCACTTATAGGATGATCCGATCACTTTTTCTTCTTCTTTTTTAGTAGCCTATTAGCGAGAACTGTGAAGAAAAAAAAGTGGGTTGCGAGAATTGAGGAAACCTTGATGTAGGGTGATGGGTAATAGGTGAGTGAATGGGTGGGGTGATGGGTAATGGGTGAGTGAATGGGTGGGGGGTGATGGGTGAGGGAATAGGTGGGGGGTGATGGGTAATGGGTGTGTGGTGATGGATAATGGGTGGGGGGTGATGGGTAATGGGTGAGTGAATGGGTGGGGGGAATACATACAGTTCAGGAAAGTTAGAAGGGGCTATCTGGAGAGTCTGTGTTTGGTGGGCCGAGGTGGTGGGTAATGGGTCTATCTGGAGAGTCTGTGTTTGGTGGGCCTTTGGCCCACCAAACACAGGTGGTGGGCCAAAGACCCACCAGTAGCCCTCCGCAGGAGCTAGCCAAAAAGTCCGCCCGGAGGGCGGCTTTGCTTTCAGGAAAGTTAGAAGGGGCTATGATGTAAATGGGTTGGCGTTAATACATACATTTCTACATCCATGATTTCAGGAAAGTTAGAAGGGGCTATCTGGAGAGTCTGTGTTTGGTCGGCCGAGGTGGTGGGTAATGGGTCTATCTGGAGAGTCTGAGTTTGGTGGGCCTTTGGCCCACCAAACACAGGTGGTGAGCCGAAGGCCCACCAATAGCCCTCCGTAGGAGCTAGTCAAAAAGGCCGCCCGGAGGGCGGCTTTGCGGCTAGTAACCTATATAACCTATATAGCCTATTAGCCTGAATGGTTGACGTGTGTATTAGCGAAGTGATGATATAGAAAGTGAAACTGTGCAGTGTGAGTTGACTATTTTATGTGAATTGTACACATGGGTAATTTTGCTTTATGTATGTATAATGTATACACATTACACATAATCTTGCACACATTTAGATGCCTATTACTTCGTGTTTGCACCTACACTGTGGTTTTATGTGTACATTGGTTATTTAGTGTGTGTGAAAGAAATATACTGAAACAAGCACATCTTCATTGTGATGCTGGTCTTTGGGCGTATGTGTGCACGTCTACCTCGAGGTAGACGCGTACATTGTGTATGCATAAAAAAAAAATCTTGTTACGACAGTAAAGCCCACCAAATATTGTAAAAGTGACACGGAAGGCAGGGACTATATAAGGGCAGAGAACAGCTGCAACACTGGCTTGACTTCAGCTCAAAAACTCCCCATCTCCAAAAAATATTGAGGCTAGAAACTATAGCTTGGTGGCATTCTTGTCTTTACAGTACAGGGAGGTCCCGTTATACGAGCATTCGGTATACGATAATCCGATGATACGAGATGTGTAAATTAGGGTCTATTTTCAATACACGAGATCGAAAATCCAATGCTAGGACATTCAAACTGGGGTGAGTAAAATTATCAAGTTCAGAATGCTTGCCCTACCACTCCCGGGCTGGACAAAGAGTGATTTGGTTGACCCCAGTGAGGTCACCCTTAGCAAGCCGTGACCTGAAGGGTAATTAAGCATATGGCGCGGCCTGACCTTTAGGGGTAATTAGCAGGTGTGCGGCCCCAACCTTGGGACTGCAGTCAGGTCACCCCTAGAAAGGCGTGACCTGAAGGGTAATTAAGCATATGGTGCGGCCTGACCTTTAGGGGTAATTAGCAGGTGTGCGGCCCCAACCTTGGGACCTCCACTACCTTCTCTTGTAAACACAGGGTCCCCCTACTTACAACGTCTTTTTGCGTTTTATGCATGTTTTATGTTTAATTAATTGCAGTTTATGTTTATTTTGTGTGCTATTTTCTCTTTCAGAATGCTTTTTCTACAGAATAGGTAGTACAGTGAGGGTAATATAGACGCTGTGTGTTTGTTGTGTTTGCTATAGTTTATTTTAGCTTGAAAAACATCTTTTTTTTCTCTTTTTTTTTTTTTAATTGATGGGGTCCTGGAACCAAACCTATATTTTACCATTAGTTATGTGTTTCGTTATACGAGGTTTCGCTTTACGAGTATGCCAGGTGGAACCTAACTGCTCGTATCTTTGGGACCTTCCTGTATAGACATAATCTATATAACTTTCTTACATATTCTCCAAACCAAGTAACCAAAATATATAGTTTGTAAATGATATTTCACTGCTAGTAGATGGTCAAGTTTACATGGACATATCTCAGGAAATATTGCAGATACGAATAAATTTTACATGGACATATCTCAGGAAATATTGCAGATACGAATTTTCTGAAGACATCCCTGAACTG
Organism: Chionoecetes opilio; assembly: GCA_016584305.1. Lineage (NCBI taxonomy): Eukaryota > Metazoa > Arthropoda > Malacostraca > Decapoda > Majidae > Chionoecetes > Chionoecetes opilio. The sequence continues at coordinate 257,320 of JACEEZ010016798.1, forward strand.
CCGATGAAAATAGTCATTTATATCATACTTAGAAAAATTACCTTAGTGAGAAGTTTCGAGAAAACACTGGGAACATTCTACACTCCGTAATTATCGGGTGTTCGATAAACATCAAGAAAAATTCACCCAGAAAAAAGTTTTTGACATAGTACTAAAAGGTTACATTAATTTTTGTTTTCAGGAGCTGTACACAGTGCAGCACAACACAAAGCTGTATCATAAAACAGTGCTGAAAAAATCAAGAAAAGGTAGAAAATATGATTGTTCCCCGAGAAATGCTTACAGTACCCTCCCGAGTTTCCCGCTTGCTTTCTTCCCAAGGCATAACACAAAACAAGCGGATCGTGAAACTCTGGTATTGAAAACACTGTAAAAATGCTTATTTAGTCCGGTGCGAGGTGTACCTACCGTATTTTACAGCTTATAAGACTCACTTTTTTCCCCCCCAAAATATCCTGAAAATGCCCCAAGCCCCTGTCCACCCAGCAGTGATTGCGTACCTGGTGTTAGCCAAGGGTTTGTGACCCGCCTCCCGGGGTGGTGGCTTCGGCCAACACTACGTAGAGGAAGAGAGGAGCTTGAGCTTGAGTTGGGAGTCACCCAGACATGCTGTCGGTGTAGACTTTAGTCCGGCGTTCTCCCACGTATTCTGTCCTACGAACGATACTTGATCTTGATATTACGGGTGGCCTATTCTTCATAGGCCAGGCATTTGAACCGGTGTTGCATAACACCTCAAAATAAGTAGCACCTCAAAATAAGTAGCACCTCAAAATAAGTAACACCTCAAAATAAGTAGCACCTCAAAATAAGTAGCACCTCAAAATAAGTAACACCTCAAAATATGTAACACCTCAAAATAAGTAACACCTCAAAATAAGTAGCACCTCAAAATAAGTAGCACCTCAAAATAAGTAGCACCTCAAAATAAGTAACACCTCAAAATAAGTAGCACCTCAAAATAAGTAGCACCTCAAAATAAGTAGCACCTCAAAATAAGTAGCACCTCAAAATAAGTAGCACCTCAAAATAAGTAGCACCTCAAAATAAGTAGCACCTCAAAATAAGTAGCACCTCAAAATAAGTAGCACCTCAAAATAAGTAGCACCTCAAAATAAGTAGCACCTCAAAATAAGTAGCACCTCAAAATATGTAACACCTCAAAATAAGTAGCACCTCAAAATAAGTAACACCTCAAAATAAGTAACACCTCAAAATAAGTAACACCTCAAAATAAGTAACACCTCAAAATAAGTAACACCTCAAAATAAGTAACACCGCAAAATAAGTAACACCTCAAAATAAGTAACACCAACTCAAAATAAGTAACACCTCACCTCACACCCCCGCCGATCCTTACTTATTTACCACAAAATACTCCTTTGTAAGTGATTAACCATGACGTGTGTGGTACTGTGGTTGCTGGAGGTACTGGAGGAGACAGGAGAGAAGAGAGGAAGGCATTGGAGGTACCGTAGAGAAGGGAGGAAAGCATTAGTGTAGTGATTAGTTAGTAAGAGCAAGGCATTGAGTGATCTAGCTCTGTACACGTTTTATGTCTATGTTAGTGTGCTTTTATGTATGACAAGGCAGGTGAAGGGATTATCTTGTTAAAAACTAACATCTCTGTCTCAATTCGTCGTCTTCTTGTGACCTTTGACGCTTCGTATCGCTTCATAGGTTCTCTTCAAACTTCGTCTCCTTTGTTAACAGATTTGTCAACTCTTCCCTTGTCTATTTCACCTGGGATACTAAAACATTTTCATTTGTTTTGGTCTGAGTGAGTGAGGGCGTCAGCTGATGGTTGTATCACTTGTGTGACAGTGTTATACAGCAATAACACTGTCACAATGCCTTCCTCTCTTCTCCTGTTTCCTCCAGTACCTCCAGAAACCACAGTGCTACACACGTCATGGTTAATCACTTATAAAGTAGTATTTTGTGGTAAATAAGTAAGGAATGGCGGGGGTGTAAGGTTTAAAGGTGCTACTTATTTCGAGGTGCTACCTATCTTATTTAATTATCCTTGATGAGGGCTGTAAAATCCACTTAAAATCTTTCTGCACCGTTGAGTGGTTTAAGAACACCCACACGCTGCCCATTAACTCTACCTTCGATTGCGAGGGCATCAGAGGACACAGGGGGCAGCATGAGCCTCTAATCACAGGCGTCACTATAGAAATTATGTCTTGCGTCACCATGGGCGAGGGGTAACCATCACAGCCCTCAAATGAACCTCCAGGGCCTACCATCCCACCCCTGGAGCTCATGGCCTAATGGCGCTGTAGGCACACACACACACACACACCATATGCCTTTGAAGTCAGGACTTCAAAGGCAAGCTGGATAATAGTAGATTTGGAGACGGGACAGTACGAGCATAGCTCTTTTCCTGTATGTTACAACTAGGTACACACACACACACACACACACACAACACACACACACACACACACACACACCACACACACCCCGACACACACACACAACACACACACACACACACACACACACACACACCCCAATCACACAATCACACAATCACACAATCACACACCACACACACAAACACACACACACACACACACATCACACACACACACACCACAATCACACACACACACACACACACACAATCACACACAAACACACACACACACAATCACACAATCACACACACACAATCACACAATCACACACACACAATCACACAATCACACACACACAATCACACACACACAATCACACACACACCACAATCACACACACACATCACACACACACAATCACACACACACAATCACACAATCACAATCACACAATCACACACACACAATCACACACACACAATCACCAATCACACACACACAATCACACAATCACCACACACCCAAACACACAATCACCACACACACAATCCCCACAATCACACACACACAATCACACACCACAATCCACACCCACACAATCACACAATCACACACACACAATCACACAATCACACACACACAATCACACAATCACACACACACAATCACACACACACAATCCACACACAAATCACACAAACACACACACATCACACAATCAAAACACACACAATCACCACACACAATCACACAACACCACAATCACAACAATCACACCACACACATCACAAAATCACACAACACACACACACACACAATCCCCCACAAACACACACCACACACACACATCCCCCCACACCACACACAATCACACACACACACAACAATCACACACACAATCAACAATCACACAAAACAATCACCACACACACACACAATCACACACACACACACAATCACCACACACACACACAAAATACACACACACACACATCACACACACACACACAATCACACACACACACACATCACACCACACACACACAATCACACACATCACACACACACACAATCACACACACACACAATCACACACACACACAATCACACACACACACAATCACACACACACACAATCACCACACACACACAATCACACACACACACACACACACACACACACACACACACAATCACACACACACACAATCACACACAATCACACACACACACACAATCACACACACACACACAATCACACACACACACACACAATCACACACACACACACAATCACACACACACACACACACACACACGAAGAGAAAGGGGAGATTTTATAGCAGTGTCTAGAGCATCAATGGGTCTGGAAAAAATTGATAGAGAAGATGTGTTTGTGTGGGACGATAGAAGTGCAAGAGGTCGTGAGAAGAAATTGAAAAAGGACAACATGCAAGAGGGACCAAAAAAAATACAGCTTCCCGTATAGAAGCATAGAAGCCTGGAACAACCTTGATGCAAAAGTTATTAATGCAAGAAGTATTCAGGGCTTCAAAGGCAAACTTGATAATAGTAGATTTGGAGACGGGACAGTACGAGCATAGCTCTTTTCCTGTATGTTACAACTAGGTAAATACAACTAGGTAAATACACACAAAACGCAAAAAAAAAAATAACGTGTACGAAGCAGTGCGAAACTCAGGGATATAATGCGCGAAAGTCGGGGTGATAAGAATTTAGTACTCAGCGCGAAACTCGCATAGCGTGAAACTCTGGAGGGTACTGTAGTTTACGCTACTTTTACCACGGTGCATATTCATTTATCAGAAAACAAATTCTTTCTATGGAAGACTGATGTAATTCTGCTTCTTTTGGTATACAACATTTTGAAAGCTTTCTCAGAAATGTTTTACTGATGAGTTGAAGTCAATTTACTGTTTATGCACCTTTATTCAGTCTCATAATGGCATTTATTTTGTGTGCTTTACAGTTGTTTATATGATAGTCTTATAGAACAAATATCTCTAAAGATAATAGTATAACATTTATACTGATAAGAGTATTTGATATGGGGAAAAATTACACTGCAAAGTAAAACATTTTGCTTGAGAAAAGCAGTTTTGAGGTCCTCTTGCACTGGCTGCTGCTGGAAAGTTTTGAGTGCCTCTTGCACTGGCTGCTGCTGGAAAGTTTTGAGGTCCTCTTGCACTGGCTGCTGCTGGAAAGTTTTGAGTGCCTCTTGCACTGGCTGCTGCTGGAAAGAATTCATTAATATAATTACAGAATGTGAAGGGGTTAAAAGGAATTTGATTTTTTTTGCGGCAAAAATAGTGTTGACTTCACAGAGCATGACTAAGGCTGGTACCAAGAGTCAAGGCGGTAGAGCGACGAACGACAGAGGAAAGGTATCATGGGATATATTTTTTAACGAAGAGCAGCGATGAAGGTTGGCGGTCAGAGGGTGTCCCCGTGTCTTCTTGCAACCTTCCATGAATTTTTATTAGATTCTAATCTGGAGTGATTGATAGATATGTTAACAAGATATTTTCCAATAAGTATTTAAGTATAAGTATAAGATTAATATGTATTACATATGCGGCAATGAGTGATTTGAGTGACAATAATACCGGAGGTTCAGGGTAGCGGGGTGGGTCTTGATTAACTGCCGCCGTTCTCAAGGTCGCTGTCAGAACCCGTCAGGAAGTTCCACTTGCCGCACATGTTTACCTTAATACATGCCTCTACTGTTAATTAACTTCATAAAATATATATTTCACCAACTTCATACACGAGCAACGTTTCTGTTGATGTTTTTGATGAATTTACGGGCAAATCAGAATTATAGTCCTACCAAGGCAAGGAAGTTTTTTTTAGGTATATTTTTTTTTATATTGGAGCCTATAATGCCTGTAGGCTTATAGAGTCTTTTATGTTGGTTGATCTCGCTCGTTAGTGGCGCAGGCTAGATATTTATAGTGACATCTGTGGCCTTAGGTGAAGATCGCATTTTTCTATGATGTTCGGATCTTCAGTCAGGATCATGCAGCCCCTAGAGTTTCTCCATCACACTCGCAATCGAAGACCAGGTAATTGCTGCATGAAGATTTCTTTCAGCCACTCGACAATGGATTTGACAGTTGCTCCTTGGTGGGACTTGAACTCGGGACCTTCTCCCCTACCAGGCTCTTGAAAGAGTTGCCCCCGGCTGGATTTGAACTCGGAACATCGAGTTCACCACTCCAAGTCGCTAGCCACTCGGCCACCGCTTCCCCAAGTTTGAAGGAACACTGGTACCAATCCTCCCCTGCGTCATACCTCAACCGACTCTGCCTTCCTGTCAACTCTTGGTAACCATTTGAAGGCTCTGCCTCGACCTATACTTCGTCGGTCCCTTGTCGTTCGTCGCTCGTCGCTCGACTGCATTGTCTCCTGGTACAAGCCTAAGAGCCTTCATATAAGTACACTGCTTCCTCATACAACACGGGTTCGTACAACACGGTGGGGGTCCGACCACTTTATCCGCACAACACTTTGTATTCATACAGCACTATCTGGCGATCCGAAAGCAAGGCAATTCCGCCCTTACCCGCACTGCACGGTGCTGCGCTGCACAACACACAACTTGAGTACTTCCTCAGTACACAGTGCCTCAGTACTTACCTGTTACAAGTATTTCAAATACCATAAGACATTCACATCAACTAATCTGTCCTCGCACTGTAATGTTTACGTTCTGCCTCTGGAGGCTCAGCAGATTGGTTTCTTCTTCTTGTGACCTCTTCTGCTTAGGATCGCTTTGTAGTTCATCTGTCAAGCTCGAGCTCGAGCTTGACACATATCTTCCTTCTATGCCACTCTGTAGCCCTTTCTTTCCCTGCCACCAACAGGGTTGGCGCCGCCAACTATCGTCTGCTACCGTAGTGTTGATGTATCATTTACCACCAGGCTGTCACACGTATCACAAGCTCTTTTCAGTCCTGGAAATTATCACCCATGGCGAATTCATCATAGCTATTTACTGATACGTACTATCGCATACAAGCTAAAAGTTGTACGATGCGCCAAAGAACATGGGAACAGCAACAGAAAGACCACCGCCTACTGAGAAAATTGGTAGATTTTACTACCGGTAGAGAATCTGTTTATTTTTATATTGTTTTTTTAGAAATTTCTTTCAAAACTTTCTCCCACCATTAGAATTAAGGTGAGTTACTAAGATGAGTGTATGTTTACAATACATTGATGATTATTGTAAAGGCAATGTATGTATTGCAATGTGTTAATATGGGGGGGGGAAAGTACAACATTTTTGGAGGTGTCCACCATAAGTACATTATAACATGGGTTTCTATGATTCGTACAACACAATTTTGTACAACTCGGCGTGCTGTATCGCCCATAAAACAGTTTTGTATGAGGATGCAGTGTAGCCTAATAACACGCTTCAATAAGAACAGTATCTATATGGAAATATTATAAATAAACCGGACACAAACATGAAAAACCTCATGAACCTAACATTGCTGAAATTGGTGGGAGAATGATAAAAATATGCAGGGTAAACAGGTTGCCAAAAGAGTATATTTCTTCACATGTTTATCAACTTTTTAATAGTGCATAAAAAATCGGGGACAAATGATAAAAAATCATGATATGCAATGCCGATTCTAAAGAACTAATCAGATCCAAGATTGAAGGAGTAATAATAAAGTGTTTTAATATTTTTTATTGTGCGTTGGAAGTCACAGTGAAAGTTGTGAGGTCACGGGGAGAACCCCCAGTAGCTTTCCGCTATAAAGATATCACGACAACGTAAATAACGGCTTAATTGAATGAAAAAAACCTTCCAAAAGTCAAGAAACATAAACCTTTATACATCTGAGCTTAGAGGATAGATAAAAAGAAAAGAAAATGGAATAAAAAGATTTTTTAGGGTTAACCTAAACTGGAACTTTAGACTGTGAAACACGCATGATAACATATGGAAAAACAAACAAATTAGGTTTAATCATCTGACATGAATATTGCCTCAAACCCGAGATTAAAGTAGATTTGATTTTTTGTGTAAAAATAGTGTTGACTTTACAAAACATGACTAACAGCCTTCATATTAATAGCGTAATAACACACTTGACTAACTACAACTAAGTATCTAGATGGAAATATTATAAATATATCTGTAAACCCTAAATTTCTCATAAACCTGAAATTGGGAGGAGAATTATCAAAATATGCAGGGTAAACAGGAGTTGCCACAAGGTGTATTCTCTTCACATTAATAACTTTTAATAGCTCATTAAAAATCTGGGAAAAAAGTATAAAAAATCTTGATATGAAATACCGATTCTACAGTGGAAGTCAAAGTAGTTGGCGTAGTTCCGTCGTGGCCACGGGTAAACACATGCGCGCAACAAGATTATAATATTCCCCCCTAAAATTACCGCAGGAAATGTACATAGACACTTACCACCAACTAATATCTTGTTGGGTTGCCCTTGCTCTTGCTTGCCTGATGTAACCTTTGTGGGAAGGAGTCAGCCAATGTGTGTAAATTGTCCTCCCTTAACTTGTGCCACACGTCTAGGAGAGCCGCCGGGAGTTTTGGCATGGAGCTTGTGTCCGTCTCTCTATTTTCTTTTCATTAGAGCCCACAAATTTTCGATGGGAATTTAAGTCAAGACTGTTTGCAGGCCAGTCTTGAAAATATTTGACGGTACAATTTCCTAACCACTCCTTCACTGGCTTACAGCTATGACACGGTGCACTGTCTTGCATGAATGTCTCAGCATTGAACCTGTCAAAACGCTCCTAAATTGTCAAACAGTAAATCGAGATAACTTTCACCATTCAGAGTGACACCTTCTATAATAACTAAATTTCCAACACCGTAATAAGAAAAACAGACCCACACCATGAGTTTATCAGGATGCCTCACATGTGTCACAACATATTTCTGGTCGTAGCGATCAGCAAATTTTGGACGAGGAACGCGTTTACTTGGTGCACCTGTCACAGTGAATATGCTTTCATCTGACCAAAGTATGGAAAGAACTTTGTCAAGTGGCCAGGTAACATATTCTCTGGCGAAAGCAACCAGATTTTCTTTGTGGCGAGCTGTTAAGAAAGGCTTGCGTGCAGCACGGCGGGAAGGCAAGTGCAAGTCCTTTTGAATATATCGAGAAACAGTTCTCACAGAGACATTATGCAGTAAACTTTGGTTTGATTCTTTAATTTTATGCACTGTACATGGAGTGTTCGTCAGCTGGCGGTTTATAATTCGTAGAGTCTTGATGGGAACTGCCTTTGATCTACCAGGCCTATTTAAATGAATAGGTGGAATGTTATCGGTTGTGTTGCGAATTTTTTTCAACCAGCGCGCAACACTTCTTAGTGAGACTTTTGCCTCCTCTGCAATCTTTTTTGGTCTAAACCAGCCTTGTGTAGGGAGTAGATAAGGGTGATCTGATCATTTGTGAGTTGTGGCTTACGCCCCATCACCACACTACCTAAACCAGGCTTTACAATGTAGCGCTCTATTTCACAATATCTGGCGCACAGACAGCAGAGATGACACTACACCCGTCACACTTAATTAAGCACTGACAGTTGCAAGGCGCGGTAAAGCAAACCCTCATTTATGGGTGAGTTGCACATATGAAAAAAAATCAAAATTCACTTTTAACGGTTGAGGAGGAGATTTTATGAGGAGAGGGAAAAAGCCGTGCCGTGCATCGCTACGCCAACTACTTTGACTTCCACTGTATAAAGCTAGTCAGATCCATGATTGAAGCAGTAATGAAAGTGTTTTTATTTTATTTTGTGTGTGCGTTGGAAGTGATGACGTCACAGTGGATGTTGTGACGTCACGGGGAGAACCACCAGCAGCTTTCCGCTACACAGATATCATGACAACGTAAATAACGACTTAATTGAACGGAAAAACCCTCCAATAAATTAAGAGACATCATTAGAGCGCTAAATTACGAGTATCCACTTAATATAGGGATAAAAATTGATATGTAAAAAAGCTAGCTTTATACACCGAGCTCAAGATAATAAAAGCAATGTTTAATAGGTTAACAGACACAATATAAACACAGCAAATATTCTCCAAAGTATTTTTATCAGTGTAAAACACTTAAAACATCCATAATTATAATACAGTAAGCCCTCGCTATAACGGACAGTTTGGTGGGAGGGGCTATCTGATATATCCAAAGAAGTAGAATTTAAGGTATAAGTCAATGTAGCCCATCTTGAGCCCTCGGGTGGGGTTGTGGGATTCCCGCATTGTTGTCTAGTTCACCGTTAACAGGCTGATGACAACCTCTCTCATACCGTTAGCTGTTATGTTAACTATTTTTAGATTATATATTTTTATAATACGGCTGCATGGTTTTATGAATGGCTTGGGATTTGAGGGTACTAGAGGTAAGCGAGTGAGAGAGCTGCAGTGAGGGGAAACCGCATGGTATAAGCGCTGAATTCAAACTAAGAGAGAGTGAGGCAGGAAGGGGTGAGGCGGGGATGGACAAACATGATCCAGCCTGCATGCTCGCACGTGATGGATGGCCGGCCGGCAGCTGGATTTCTCCCAAATATAACGGATTTAATCCGTTATATTTGGGAGAAATCCGGTATCCATTGGCCATCCGTTATATTCGGGTCCCTTATAGCGATGGTTTACTGTATCAACCTGAACTTGACAAGATAGGTGCTCTTAACGGGGTCGAGCTTTCATGGCCATCTGAAGTGACTTTTATTCCTCCATTATTCGGCCAAAAAAACACGTCTTGTTAACCCAGTGACTGTTCACTATACTCAGTGTTATATATGCCAGCACCTAATGGCTTTACTGGACGGGGAGACTGTAGCCTCGGTGGGCCACTGATGACAACATCAAGGGCCTGGATGTCATCACCAGGCACTAGGTAGTGGGACCAAATTTTGGTATATGTACAAATTTTGTATTTTGTATACATTTTGATTATAAATTGTTATTTCTGTAGGTGACATATTTTCCTATTTGAAAAGAAAAAAGTCTAGAAACTGTTGCAAGCTATTGTTTGTATTTGCAATGTCGTCAGTGAAACTGACAGACAAGCTGCCTAGACAGCACAGAGGAATAAATGGGCCTTGCACAGAAGCCTGGCCATCCCAGACCATTTACAGATCAGAGACAACACCAACATGTATACATTTTTTACTACTTAAAGTAGATGACTGAATATCAACGTTATAAAGTGTCATGGCAATACTCTACACAAACCCCACCCATCCCTATCTGGAGCCCCCGCCACACCCAGACCAGGGGCAGACTGACCCCCACATGCCACAACACCCGCTGCACTCCAGGCTCTGCACATTTTCTTTTTCTTTTCCATCCTATAGGCTTATATGTTTCCACACTGGACCTTGAATTAAATACATGGTGTTGGGTTGCATACAAAGCAGGAAATGGCTGTATAAATGTAGGTTGGTCAAGTTCATAATAAGTAGAGCACCATGACCTCACATTCTGTGTGGAGTGTCCTGGGTGTCACTGTTCACCAGCAGCTTGCCGGGGAAACCATCTGAAAGTCCATTAGTCATAGTTTATTTGTACTTGTTGATGACTTAAATGATAACCTTTAAGGAATGTGAGACATATGATTTAATTTTATTAAGATTAAATTTAAAGAATATAAGATAAGTATAAATATAAATTGATGGCTCTTTTGACATCAACAACTCATTAAATTGTTCACAAAAATGATAATGTAAGTTTGCATGAAGCACCAAAGGCTTTCTTTACCTCCATCAAAGTATCATAAATACCAAAAAAAAGGGTCATATATTGACGACCTCATAAGCTAGCCATAAGATTTTGCTATAAAGTAAATTGTATGTGATTATATTATATATAGTAATGCTATGGGGTCTCTTAGTTTGATCCCTTCAATATTGCTTCCAACAAGTCGTGTAAGAGTTAAGAGAGGTTGTGAGGGTTGTGTTTGTGTGCTTTGCTGATCCGGTGGTTCCTCATGTGTCTGTGCAGAACCACGTAATGGCGGCATGGGGGAGACCTACGCAGGAGTGGGTGAGTGTTGCTTCACTTTGTTACAGTATTACATAGTATTGTAGGGTAGGAGGTGGTAGTAATGGCCACTACTTGTGTATCTCTCTCTCTCTCTCTCTCTCTCTCTTTCTCTTTCTCCATGATCAAGCTATTTTCTTTGCCTGCTGAGTGCTGTTAATGAGATAACTTGTCACTGGTGCCGTTGATGAGTATTTTTCTCCGCATGAATAAATATCTCCGTGCCATTGTGGACAGCTCAGTTTGAATGATATTTGTACTGTCCTTCAAACACTGTAATCTACAGTTGGGTTGATCTTAGGGAAGCCACACCCATGACTTATCCTGATGGAAGTGTTGGCTACTGTGTGATTGCTTTAAATATGAAAAAAGTTTCCATGATCCTGCAATCATTTGATTTGGCTTCAAACACTTAACTATGTATTTATGGCAGAGTCAGAGCCTTGCAGGACTGGTATCTGGCGTGTTAATACTGGTATTACTGCAGACTAGGCTGAGTTGTCAAGCTGAATTATTATTTTCTTTATACCAGAGACACCTGTGATAGATGCTACTTAGAGAAAAACTATATAATGCAAGTATGCACTTGATCTAGAAAATTTAATATAATGGACCTTAGCTTGTGAATACAAGAAACTGAGACTGCGGTATGTCATCACAGTCCAGGACTCCCAAAGCACGCCAGTTGCTGAGCAACAGTGCCGTGGACATATAGAAAACGGCGTTCAGAAAACTGTGAACGAGTTTACTGAAGTTTTAGATCAGTTTGTAATTGTTCATATTTTATTTCGGCACTGGGATAGACGTGACCTTAATATCTTCTGGCACTTAGCGGGTTAAGAACATAGGACAGAGGAGTAAAATTGGTAACTCTCTCTCTATCTCTCTCTCTTTTAACACCCTAGAAGAGGAGAATCAGGCAGGAGGAAGTGACAGGCCTGCACAAGCTGGCTGTGTCACCCAATGTGTGGCAAATGACCATTCTGATGTGCCACAAAGACTCATTAGCCACACACACATCAAGTAGTGCATCACTTTCTCATTGCTGCTGTACTCTTCTGTTATGTCTTTTGCACTCTCACTTGTTGCATGTAGAGGAGGGAAGACGCATATATGTCTTGGTATCGCCGTGCCAGTGGTTGCTGTGTGGTGAGGAAAGGTCTGGTAAACTTGTCTGCTTGTCCTACCAACACACCTTCCCACATTGCTGTCAGTGGCAATCACCTTTAGGGTGTCCACTCGCTGTAGAGGGATAGGCAGTATTGTCTCCTGGGGGAGTTGTACGAGTCATCACAAGTGGCATTCATTGATGACCTAAAATACCATGGATGTATTTGAGCTACTTGAATTGAAAAAAAAAAGTTAGGTTGACCGCTGAATGAATATTTTCCTGTAGTTTTCATAGTAAAGGTGTACTTAAGAATGTGTACTGTAATGAACTGTACTTAAGGAAGGTACTGTAGAGGAATTGATACTTATCAGTTTCTGGATTAAGTTAAAGAGCTACAAACAGAGCTGGGCACTAAATACATGGGAGAAATGTATTTATATACTAAATACTAAATGCATTTTACGAATGTATTTAAATACTAAATACATCAATTGTATTTAAATACATTTGTAAATACATTTTAAATACACACAAATTTAAACATGTCCGAAAAAAATGGATTTTCTTAGGATTTCCTTAGATTTGGGTTTCCTTAGAAATTTCCTTCTCAGGCCTAAATTTCTTTAAAATAAGGAGATTTCCTTTACAGTTAAAACACTGGTTCACTGTAACATATCGGAGCTGCCAGATAGTGGGGCGGGATTATGGCCAAATTAACTGATAAAAAGTATTAAAATTTTTATATTATGAGTATTTAAATACAATGTATTTGAATACTCAAAGTATTTAAATGCTGTATTTAAATACATGACAACCAATGTATTTATAAATACATTTCTAAATACACAAATGTATTTAAATACAAAAGTATTTAAATACTGCCCAGCTGTGGCTACAAATATGTAGTAACATATGCCAGGCATGACACTGGTGAGAGCAAGTATGCTTCATAGAGGAAAGGAAACCCAGAAAATACTCTTGTACAACTACCGTCCAAGCATGGACTGCATCTCCCTCCCTGATAAGTGTATGAGGGCAGAGAGAGGTGTGGGAAGGTGTGTGGCAGATGGCCATGGTGTTCACTGCCCACCAAGCTGTCATGCATCATAGACCCATAGGTGTGACTTTTCAAACCTGTACTTTATCGACACAGTAGTCCATTAAAAGACTAGGTTAATGTCGCGGGTACATATATTGTGTTTCTGAGAACCACATTTTTTGTGCCCTTTGTACCCATTACATAAGTATAGATAGAGCAGCCCCATGCCATGACTAGGCCCACGCCACCCCTAGGTAGCCCATCCAGATTTAACTTGGCAGTACAGTCAAACCTCGACATAACGGACCTCGATGTAACGGACTTCGGATATAACGGACTCCATTTGCGTGACAAATTATTATTATTATATATTTTTTTAAATTAATTAATTAATTTATTTATTTTTGCATATTAGACCGCTTATCGCCGCTCGAATTGTCAACTCAACATAATTGTATTATTTTCTCATTTTACTTTGGAATGCTTGGGTTTTAAGGAGTTTTGATGTATCACATATTAAGATATAATATTATAAGGAAGGAGCCTGTGTTGCAATTGATTTAGTGGTAGAAGGTGTGTATTGTTTAAAATAGTGACTATTAGTGTTATGGCGTGGCCGCTGCTACGTCTCCCTGTCACCTCAACACCCTAAATCACCCTTATCTAAGGCGACACGCAGTGCTACACTGACCTAAATAGTGACACGTGTATAGAACTGCACTTCACAACCATATAATATATATAATAATGAGCATTAGTCATGATAATAAGCAATACCTTTGGAAGCCACGGCTGAATCTGGCTCGTAGTAATTTGTTTACCTTTCACTAGAGCTTGAGCTTGACTAGCTACACGGTCTGGTTGTGTTTGTGATTATTTCTCATTTATTTCACGTGTAGGAGCGGACCAAATTCAGCATGTAGTGCCAGTCACTGTTTACCTCCCAACATAGCTACACAGTCTGGTGGTGTTTGTGATTATTTCTCAATTATTTCACAATTTTTCCGTTTTTTTCATATTTTCCACCCTTGGGAAAATACCCTCGCTATAACGGACAATCGGCCATCAATTTAACGGACCACTCCTCCCCCCCTTTAGTCCGTTATATCGAGGTTTGACTGTATATGGGGGATGTTTTTAATTTATTATAGATGTACATAATCACTGATTGTTGAAAAATACACACTACGGCATTTATGAACATCACAAACTCATAGCCTGTACGGTGGGTCTGTATGGCCCGTGGTAGTGACAGTCCTGGGCCGGAACCAGTGACTCGCTGACCCGATGGCCTGGGAAGGACGTCTTGCACTTGTTGCTTTTCACCGAACACCAAGTAGTATTTCACCACCATGCTACACAACAAGATGAGACAAAATACAAAATACCAAGAAATATTGCAAGAAATAGAAGTGATGAGGAGGCGAAAGGACCAGCCAGCTTTCAACAAGTGGCTTACTGATGTGTTGGCATCCTGGCCCACTCTCAAGAAGCAGATTGAATTCATATACATTTGCCAAGAGGCCCTCGGTCATCTTGCAAACCTAACATGGCAGCCCTGTTAACCCTGAGGACTTTGCTGGATTTACTGGGTTGATATGAATAGCTGCAATAGGAGAGGAATGAGGGGCCAAGGCAGGCAACTGAGTGTTTTGATTGCATAGGGGGGGAGTGGTGGTGGTGGCAGCGGCGAGTGGGGCTCTAGACCCACTCGCCTCCTATCTGCATCACTCGGTAAGCTTCACTCCAAGCATTTAATGCGGAATTTTTCTTGTCTTTCCCTATTGATTATGCTATCTATACACTCAACCCTCGGCTATCAAGCTTTATTGGTGCCGCTATGGGCACACCATAGCTGAGATCCCAATAGCCGAACATTAGAACTAATGGTAATAATTCTAATTGGTGCCAGGATCCCCAAGATGACCACATATTTTCCCACTTCGGTATTTTGGTACTTTCAACCATTAACTGAGTACACTAGGCTCCCGCATAAAGTGTGTTCGCATAAAGCGTTTCCTCTTTAAAGCGAACGGCCTAAAAATATATATATATATATATATATATATATATATATATATATATATATATATATATATATATATATATATATATATATATATATATATATATATATATATATATTTTTTTTTTTTAATTAATAAAATTCCAAAATTTTATAAATTTTGGCTAAGCTTTTCATCTCCCGGGTCTGCCGCTCCACCTGGAATAACACGCTTGGCTATGCTCTCCGCATCACCTTCATGGGCCAATACCGAAGTGACTTCCCCCCAGCCGTGGATAAGGACAAAGTCCCGCGTCCTGGATGTCACCTTCACCCGCCTCCGCCTGGGGCACACGACACTCACGGCTCACCTGCATCGCCTCCGTCTATCCCCTGACCCCCACTGCCCTTGGTGCATTTATGTTCCGGAGACTATTGAACACTTTCTGCTACAGTGTCCTCCCTTCCACTCACACCGTGTAGTGCTACAGTCTTAACTCTTTGCCCTGAACGTCACCACCTTTGAAATGTCCAGCCTGCTGGCGGCGGCTGGCGTTCGCCCCTCCTGGCAACACGCCGTCATCCGCCTCACCTGTGCCTTGCTGAGGAAGACAGGTCAACTACCGCGCCTGTGATAGCATCATAGGACATCACCAGGGCTCATAGTGTTCCCCAAGGGATCCTCGCAGCCCTAAAACAACAACAACAACAACAGTTCTGGCGAGGCATGCAAGTGAGAGTTAAGCCAGGTTTATGGCAACTTGCTTTTGGGTCACTTAACCTAACCTAATCCCACGCTTTTACATCCTAACTAAAGCCAAATCTGCATTAAAAGTGTCCATGGCAAGGGAAGAACAGAGGCGATGTAGGTCACAAGAGAAAGAAGAGTGATAAGCACGCCGCACGTAAACAAACACTTCTCTCGCCTTCCTATGAACAACATGTCATTATCTCCAAAAGTTTGAGTCCAAAAGAATGTTTCCTAGAATCCAATAAGGTAAACAGAAACCATACTCCCAATTGTGTAGGGAATTTTGATCCTAGTGTAAAATAATACCATGATCTGGTATGCACGGGTGTGAGCAAGTATAAATGTACGGGTACGGGCGGGAGGACCGATTGACCAATATAAATTTTTCCCATAGGTTATGTGTTTCACATAGAGCGGATTCATATAAAATGACCTCGTTTATCGACCAATTTCTGGTTTTATGTAGGACCCTAGTGTATGAGGTTAGAACGCGATAGCTTGATGCGCTATAGCCGAGGGTTGAGGTACATTTAGGTATGCGTGATAGCCGAGGGTTGAGTGTATACGTATACGTCAATGTAAGTTAGTCACGGAACGCCATTGTACAGTACCAAGGTGTTAGTAGGACAGAGGCAGCAGCAGCAGCATTTTCCTCAAGGAGAATGAAGGGGTTGATTGACTTTGTTAGGTACGTACGTAGTTTACTATTGTTTGCGGTCTGGGTTGTCACAGAAACTCGATAAGTGCAGGCAGGTAATATGTAGTGATGTTTTTTCTTTTTCCAATCTTAGGTCTGTGTGTGAAAAAATTCAAAATGATGACCTTGTTCATTCATGCAGCTAATGTTGTTTGGTGTTGTTTTCGTCGGATCTTTTGAAATTTTTGATGCCATCACATCCATGGAAGAATGTGAACTGTTAACCAAAAAACATCAAATGTGTTCCTTTGTGTATGGAAAATACACACTTTGATATCCATACATGAGTTGGCCTGTCTGCCCCAGGAGATGTATCAAGGGGGCATGCATCAAGGGTCTGATATGCCCTGGTAGCTCTTATTGAAGCAGAGAGGTGAAGGAAAAGAATACATATTTTTAAACTGCTAAGGATATTAATAATTCATACAAAGGCACTAGAGTGATAGTGTTACCTGTCATCACTGGCCATGCTCCTTGGCGTGTCATGTCACTTTCTTTTTTTTACTATTAGCACCAGCTTTTATTTTATCGTTTTTTTTCTATGCAGTCAGTCCTTGGCATCTGGGCATTAGTGTAAAAGAAAATGGGAGTCAATCTACACACATGTTCCAGGATATACCTATGTGTTTTGTTGGCCTTTGTTTGGTGTGGTGGTGAGTGTAGGCCGGGCACTCGTTGGCTCTGGCTGTGGGGCTGTGGCAAGGGTGCCTCACTGCCAGGCTCATTAGGCTGGAGTGAAAATGACCGTTTTGGCAACTTTTGATGTGATTCATTTGTAATAGTGGGGGAATTGTGCGAAATTGAGTTATATTCACGTAAAAATAAATTGAAGTCTGCGAAAAGTTTTTAAGGTGCCCCAAAGATGTCAAAGATTTGGTTTTATGACAATTTTTTATTATCATAATATACGTAAATATGTAAAAAATATATAATATAATATAAATATAATATATTATAATATGTAAAAAAAAAAAAAAAAAAAAAAAAAAAAAAAAAATTCTTGAATATTTTGTTGGAATAGCATGGAAAGTGTTCAGGAACACATGCTTTTGAATATAAATTTTGTACAAACTTTCTAAGCAGATTTTTTGAGGTGCCCCAGAGGGGTGGAAAATCTAGATTTATTAAAAAAAATTGAGTTTTTTTAATATATTGAATATTTTTGTTTGATTCGAATTTAATTATTCCAACACTATACTAAGATAGATCGGAGTGCCCCATACACTCCAAATATAAAGAAGGCATCACCCACACCCTTCCAGCAGAACAACGTCACAGCTGCCTTTCTGCCTTCACACCGCTAGCATTCATGGTGTTTGGGGCACCTCTAAATATTAATATATTGGTTTCATACTTTTTTGTGCACATGTTATGGTCATTCTGCAGCATATTTTCGGTATTCCAATCTAATAAAAGTAACTTGAAAATGTAAACCATTTTTTAAGATAGTTTTTTTTTTTTTTTTTTTTTTTTATACATTTTTCGATTTTATCACCACTTGAGGCACCTGAAGATATTGGATTAGACACGTGAAATTTTTAAAACTTTAATTTGGGTTACATTGGCACAGTTTCCCAACTATTACGAGTCATTTATAATAAAAAGTGTTTTTTGGTCCAGCCTAATGTCCATGCCTTGGTGGCCGGGTTGTGTCCTTGCTGGGCAGTGTGTTGATGGCTTAGTCTGAGTCTACAGGATTGTGTCTTGTCTTGAACTGTTGTACATTGTTTCCTTGGCTTGTTTTGGTGGCATGGAAGCACTGGTACCTCCGTCCTCTCACTGAAGGGGGTTGTTGTGTCGCCAACGTTCTCTTTATTATTGTTGCATATATGCATCAGACTGCCTTCATTGGAGGGGGGGGGGGTGACTCATAAACATAAATAACGTTCCCCAAAAATACTTATTTGCAAGTTTGAACTTGTAATTATGTAAATCAATATTACTCTCTCTCTCTCTCTCTCTCTCTCTCTCTCTCTCTCTCTCTCTCTCTCTCTCTCTCTCTCTCTCTCTCTCTCTCTCTCTTTCTCTTTCTCTTTCATTCTTCATTGGAAACACTCATGCAATCAAAAGGAAAACAAAGTGATGAATGGAGACATGCAGTAGACTGCACTGCTGGTGTTCCTTAGTGGTTCATTTGCCAAAGAAGAAAGTTGTAATTTTAAGAGCCATTTGTACAATGTAAGGATTTATTCAAGGCCTTGCATGTGTAGACACTTTGCCTCAACTGTAACAGTATGTAGGTACATGTTGTTACTTCTGTAGAATTGTTGAAATATAGGAAGGAATATTTTTCAATTGTTATATATGACTGATCTGCACAAGCACATTTGGAATGACTGTAACTTTTCAATCTTAAACATCCCATGTCTTGTTGGTAAATAAGCTTCTGCAGTAATGTCTATTTTGGCAAGTAGCATCTCCTTCATTTCTTTTCAGTCTACAATGTCAAAAAGACAAATTGTCTTCTATGTATTTTTTAGTGATTATTGACAAGTATGCAGTAACAGTTTTGACAAGGTACCATATGCAGCATGCATACTTTTTTGTATAGTATGTGTACTTTTGTCCTAAGATGTATGCAGAGATGCCTACATGTCTATTAAAGGTTTTCTTCAAAAACAGTATGACAACTCTCAAGAAAATAACTTGTGTGTTCAAATTGCTTCATAGCTTAAGATGAGCCACAGTAATCTGAAGCGACTCTGAAGAGCACTGAAGTGATCTCAGAACAAGCAGTGAGCACTTGGCTGAGTGGGGGCATTTGGCAGCAGCACACTAAGCGCCCAAGTTAATGCCATATTTTGCTCTGTTCCAGATGCCCCCGCTCGCCAAAGGTGGCGCTGCATGCAACCCCGCCTCTGTCCGTTTTGCTGGAAAACATTCAGTAACTCGTTTAACCTGAAACAACACATTGTGAACGTGCACACTGTAGGGGAGGGGATTGAGTGTGAGTTGTGCCACAAGGTGGTCAAGAACAAGTGGTACTTACGCAAGCATCACGTGACCGCCCACGGGGCCCCCCTGCGCCGCTCCAAAGGCCCAGCTGAGCCTAAAACTGGCCAGGCCTTGGCCAGCCAACTGCCGGCCAGCGGCCTCCCAAAGGACGTGGCCTTGCCGCTCACTCCTACTCCCCACCCGGTGGACACCTCCCAGCCTCAAGAGGTCTTCACTAAGAAACAAATGGACCGCATGTGCTGAATTCTTCAAGTCCATCTAGTATGTCCTACAGCTGGAGTTTTTGGGAGTGTTAACGTGATGGCTGAGTCACTGAGTTACAGTCTTACAAGAAGATGTGTTTGTAGTGGAAAAATGTCCTGTCAGTTGATTGTTTTGATGGCTAACGTAGAGCACGGCAACAGGTGGACGTGGACCTTGGGTTGGGATCCTTAAAGAAATTGCTCTACCATGCTTTATAACACCAGGCTCAAAACCTAGCTTGTACTAGACGGTCCTCAAGGTGCCAGACGACCCCCCCCCCTCCCCTTCCCGCAACCCCTGAGTAATAAGCAGCATGAAACCAAACTCTTGACTTTGCTGAGCATGATCCTGTCCAAGTAGACCTAGTAGTCTTTAGCTCCTCCTCACTCTCTTCAAGGCTACCAGTACTGTGGAAGGTAGAGTAGATCCTTATTCCTCATTAACGGGTTACTAGATGTAATTGGATTAATTAAGAGATGCTTGATTGGTAAAATTAATTAATATAAATTTCAGGAAACCTAATGCAATATTTGAATGAAAGTTAATGGTAAGGAATGAGCATAAGCATGGACCCCTGGCTGGGACAAAGCCTGTTTGCTTAAGCTAAAGAAGGAAATCCATTTGTCCACCTGTGGTTCCCTTGGTCAAAGAACCCATCTAGCTATAATTCCCTAAGTAAGCTAAGTGGACTGGGATTACCCCAGAGACAGCCATACTGAGAGGACATTTCTTCTTCCCTTGCAGACGCTGAATATCTGGTGCGGGCATGCGTTCCCAAGCTTTGGAATAGCCGGCAGCCAGGCATCTGTCCCATATGTAACCGCGTCTTCAGCAACAAATTCAATCTGAAACAGCACATTATCAATATTCACACCAAGGGTGAGGGGGTAGAGTGTGACTTGTGCCACAAAAAGTGCAAAAACAAGTGGTACCTGCGTCGCCACCAGGTCACCCACCACGGGGCTCCGCTAAAGCGAAACCGCAACTTCGCCATGGAGAAGTACATAAATGACGAAAACGATCAGGGAGCCAAGGACGCGACGTCCGAGTAGCGGCGGCGGACCTGTGACGGCAGTGTCGGGGCGGCAGGAGTCAGGCCCTGCTGTTTCCCGGCCTGCCGAAACATATCAATACGTGTATTCAGGTTAGCCATGCAGAGCCTTTTATTATATGCTGTTTTACTCTCCCAGAGTAGAGAATTATGTGTAGTAGAAGTAATGTTATGTAAGGTTACAAACTGGCTAACCTGGTACTTCTTCCCCCAAAGAGGCTGATCATATTTTACTCAGATATGCGGCTCTCAAGAGCTGAAAGTCTTTGCAAAGCCCTCAGTTTTCATTCTCAGGCATAAAGTAATAACATTTATAAGTGCTCAACATTTACAATATAGGCCTATATTTAGATTGACTATGTCACTACTTAATGTCCGAGCTTTGGATGGCATACAAGGAACAAGGGCCCACTTGAGTATTGGTAATGTGTTGGTTCACTGGTGAGTGGATGGATGGTCTATTTCCTGTGTGTCTGTGTGAAAGTGCGGATCTAAGCCACTTGCATAGGGTAATTAAGGAGCTGCAAAAAATACTCACCTTCTCCCTTTGCTGTTGGTGTATTGTAAGATGAAAGCAATACATAAACTCAATCAGATGTACAAGTAGACGTGATCAACAACTGCTCCTTAGGAACCCAGTACACTTGGGAATATGTTTTGTATCCCAGTAATTTTTCTGTACCTATTTTGTGCCAAAATCTTATTTATTAACTTTTGGGAAAATAACACTTACTGTTCAAGCAAATCTTTGGGCAATCAAGATCTTGCACTTCCATTTTGTGCAAGTTTTGAGATGATGTGATGACCAGGAACCTGCATTTCAAAAGTTGTGATGCAAGTTACAAAAGTGTACAAACATGTAGAAAAATCACATTGTCTCATGAGTGCAAAGATGCTGTGCCACTTATTCATAACTTCTATGTCTTCCAAAGGCTACGACAATACCTAACCAGTATGTTCGCGTATTTTACCTTAATAGTAGCTGTTGTTTGTCAAGTTTTGAAATACCTCAACAAAGTAAGAAGTGGTTGTTAATGTTGGTGGGCTCATCCCCAAATTGCAAGTGTTGCTCTCTTCAACAGTCCAGCTAGGCAACTCTGCTCCTTCATGTACTGTAGCAAAGAAACTTCTTTTTTCATGATTGGCAGCAGATCATTGCGGGTAACACCCATCAGGGCCCTGGTCTGCACGGCGATGCTGGTGCCGCCACCTGCCACGCTTGTCACCGTTATCATGGGTGTTTCAAAATTTAGCAGTTTTGCACCATAACGTGCCAGTCAGTTAGTAGCAAATTGTCACAAAATAGAGCAAAGTTAACATTTCAAGATAGTTTTGGAGACAATGCAGACCATGTTTACAAAAGACAAAATCTCTCTGTTTATTATGACGGAATAGTTTCAGCTCCTTGCTGGAAGGTCTGTCTGCATCATTGTATATGATCGTTGAGTGTGATATTCATGAACTTGTTACATATAGATGTTTTGAGCTTTAATTATGCAGATTTTTCAATGACAATTGCAATATGATATATATCATTTGAAGAAAAAAAAACTAAATTATCTTATGCAAAGCACGTGGACACTCAACAAACAATCATATATCAGTGGTACAGTATTGCCTATGCAGATTTCACACAGAATCTTGAACTTACCTGGTTGCATTCTTCTGCACACTCACTCACCATTTAGAACGAACCCTTAGTTAGAGAGGCGTGGTGTTAGTGTGGTGTGGGACAAGTGTAGGTGTGGAAGAGCTTGGTGTTGGGTGGTGTAAGGTTAACCTCAAATATTAGATGTATGAGGAGTGTGTGTGTGTGTGTGTATATGCGTGTGTGCATGTGCGTGCCAGCGCGTGTGCTGCGTGCGTAGATCTTTATGAAAGCTGCGGGTTACTGTGGCTGTTTGCCGAATTGCTCTTATTTTGGTAAACGGGTGAATTTTAATTGTTTAAGATTATTTAATATTGAATTTATTTTAATTTAGGAAACAACCTTCATTACCTCAGAAATCATATGAAGAAAGAGAAAAGCTATAACAGGCAACCGATATTACCTCTGAATTCTTGTTAATGCTGGATGACTCCGAATTTAGTTGTGATCCACTCATGCTTTTGAAGAGGAATATTCTAGCGCTGGGAGTGGCCTTGGCTGGCACTGTGGACTATTCACTCCCGCAGTGAGCTGCGCACCAGTGCGTTGTGCCCCACCGCTGCACCTCACGGCACTCTTGTCAGGGATGACGGCTAGTGAAAAGATTTATATTGTTGATGCCGAGGGCCAACGGCACAATGGATGTGGCCGGCCGGCTGCGAGATTGTCCCGTGTGACTGTAGAATTAATTATTATTTACCGATTTGAGATTTCATAATTCTTTGTCCATGAAAATAGTAAATGTAATATTATAAAATTGTGAATTTTGCAAAAGTATATATATTCGGAAATCTCACTGAAAACTTATTCATATTTTTTCTTGTATGTCAGAGGACAGAGTGTATATTATCATTAAGAATCGTTGATAGTAATATGAAGGAGACAAGAGTTTCAATATTAACACACTGCCTCATCTTTCTCCTCTCCTCCATAGAGGAGCTGTAGGAGGTCATTGCTAGGGCTCACTTGCCTTTGTGCTTATATCTCCTGAAGATAATAAAAAAGTGCATCCGTTTTTGTCCAAGCAACAAGCTTAGAAGCATTAGCGTGTGGCATGATAAGCTGTGCCCCCGTGCCCGGCCTCGCCTCTCAAGGGAACTGACTACCTCAGGCTTGCCAGTGCCAGCCACGCACCAAAGGCCCGAATATTCCTCTGGATGCGAGTGGAGAATGTACTTATGTCTCCGGCGTACCATAAGTAAACTTTTTGTTGTGCGATCGTTTTAATTTGTTTCGGAAACATCTGAGTTTTGTGCTCGGATGTGGTGAATTAAGAACAATAATAATTTAGCAGGATCTGAAATATATATGACTTAAATGTATAAGTAGGTACAATAGGTACCAATACACTGGTTCCCACTGTAGCTTCTACACATCATGACTTAAGTTCTATTTATAGCTTGAAAATTGGGAAGGAGCAGAGTTAAGTGAGCATTTCCATGACAGGACACAGCTCCTTGCCCCAGCCGTGGGCAGGCAGGGAGGTGTGGGGTTGACCTCAGGCCCATCGGGTTTTGTTATCACGTTTGCCGCAGAGGCACCGACGATAAGCTCTCTCGACGACTCGGAAACATTCCTGTTTATCATGGAATGGCATAATGTGATGAACAATCAGTGAGGACGAGGCCTGTACAGCGATATTGCATGAGACGCTCATTATCCCAATGTTACCCATTGCTCAAACCCCCCTTCACCCTCACTGTATCTCGTTTCCATATCAGCAAGTGTGACTACCTCTTTGAGCAAACGTTGGAGCTTTATGGTTTATCCCATTTTTGTGAGGTAAGAGTTTGCTTTGTGGAGGTTCCCCTCCCCTCAAGGTATGGGGGGAGGGGCTTGCCTCAGACACATCAGCAGGGAGACAGAGTTACAAGCATAGTGTTAGATGAAGGAAGGTGATAGTGTAGATTTTTATTCCATTATGGTTTTCATTATTGAGTGAGTGGTTAAAAACCACTTTCCAAATAAGACAGGGTTATATTTGGCAGTTTAAGCAAGTGTCAAAGACTGCTTGCCTTGCACTGCTAAATGACAGTTGTTCACTGGAGAATTACAGTGTACAGTAAGGTTGAGCTTAAAGAGATGGTCATGCTTGCCATCTTAGCATATATGATACTTCGGAAGAAAAAAAAAAAAGTGTTCAGTTTGAAACTATTTTTGTGATTTCCCATTATTTTTCATATATGTAATTTATTGAAAATTTGGGTACATTTATGTGTCCAGTTTTTTGTGCCAATTTGTGTACATTGTGACTAGTGTATGTGTAATGTTAAAAACTCTTTTATGTGTGGTGTCTGGTACTTATGATAGAGGTTTAAGGTGGAGTACATGCTAAGGTTTTATGTATAAATGGAATACATTCTGCAGTTATGCTTGGTTAGTACGGATTTCAGTTATATTTATTTTTGGTAATTTGTTTTTGTGTCAAGTTCACGTCATGTTTTTAGCACTTTTTATCCATGATATAGATTGACACAGCTGGAGGTCTTTTTGAAGCATCAAAAGTATTTTCTTGCTCAGACTGGTAAATACATTGTGCAATGCTTTTCATAGTACAGATTATTACATATTTTTGATTAGCAATCTATTTCTAGAAAATTGAATGAATTATGTTTAGGAATGTTTTGTAAAGAGTTTCTGCACCTGTTACATTACTCAAATGTTCACTGCCTCTGATTTGTTATCAAAGATTTGTGATGGAGCCCCTTACCAAAGCTCTAGCCCCACATGGCTCTAGGCGCCAAGTCTAGGCAATGTGTCCTTGGTCTGCCAGCAAGTGCTGGTGGTGATGGCTGGGCTAGTGCTGGAGTGAAGGTGTGCCAACACAAATTACACTGGACTCCATGCTGTTACACTCACCCTAACCCCGCTAGTTGTGACTCATAGTGCTAGCTTGCCCACCACTTGTTGCCCAGTCCCCACACAGTTGTGCTTAATCTAGGAGAGTAGCCATGCTATGAAAAAGGGGCAGGCAGACTCCAAGCCACCCCAAATCTCAGCACAATTATTAAGAGTTGGTGGATGAGGAGACTTGTCATAGACTCAGGAAGTGCTTGGAGCTGCTTGGAGTGTGCCTGTACCCTTTGCCATGAACGTACCAGTATGTATGGCCCAGCCACAGCCAGACTCCAGCTGTGACTGCAACTGTCCTGGAACCTCAGCACTGCTGCTGATCCGGGTCCAGTTACTCGGCAGCTGGGGATCTGCAGCTGGCCATTGTAGATATAAGTCAGGTCATAAATTCTTCATCAAAGCCCATACCAAATCAATCAGGTTGCTCATCAGGTTGTTATTACCCAAGCTGGGCAGGAGGGAGCTGAGGCTTAGGAAACTCACTCAATATCTCTCTCTTTCTCTCTCTCTGTCTGTCTTTCTCTCTGGGTTAGTTTAGTTGGAACGGATTGTGGTGTACCTTAACTGATGTGTAGGCGAGGACTCAGCTGTTATAGTCATGATGGTGGAAGATGATGGTGGGCGTGTGATTCTCTCTGTGGGAGGGTGGTCGGTGAACCAGTGCCTGCCTCAGCCGTGCAGTGTTGTCCAAGTGCCTTCGTCAGATGAATTTCCCGAGATAATAAGCATATTAGTGGATGCTGAGTTAGTATTTTCATATGATCCACTATAAATATATTTCATGTAATGACCCTACCCTCTATCTGAGCTAGAGTACAACTGTTCTTTGACAAATCCAGGGTACGTATGGGTGCTTGACTCGGCAAATCATTTTGACAAAAAAAAAAAGATGGGAATGAAGCTACTTGGATGAGTTGCAGCATTGTGATGATGCATAAAGGAATCGTGACAGCCCACCCCGTCAGTCCTCACAATAGTCTGCCCGGGGCACCTCATGTCCCTCCTGCCCAGCCTCTCTACTCTTAATCACCTCACATGCCAGGGAACAGTGCCTCTACGGAGGTCCAACATTGCCACAGGAAATTTTTACAGGTCCTAATACAGGTTACCAAAGTGGGGCCGCAGGATACCAATAACAAGGGAAGGAGAGACTGAACTACCTGCAGATTTTTTTTTTTTAAATGCCCAATCATATAATATACTCCTGTCCTTGTTTTTATATATATTTTTTTTATATTTATTTTTTGTAAATAAAGGAGAAGTGTTAGTGTAGTGTTGTCTCTCCGGCCCTTGTTGCCTGCCGCCCCATCTGTACAGGTTTTTTATTTTCAGAGTCTATATTTCTCAGATATGTATCATTACTGTAATTATGTTTATTGATATTTATAAAGACATATTTCTTATCTGTGTACGTAAGGCTCGTTGCAGGGAGACAGACCCAAGTTGTCTGAGTGCGTGACCGTTGAACGTTGATTCGTGTGTTGCACGTGGACGCTGCGCTGCAAAATGCCTCCGTCAATTGTGCTTTGTGTGTGTCTGTAATCCACAGAAATTACATATTAGGAATGACCTCAGGTAAAGATTATTCTATTTAGTTTTATTACAGCATACTTGAAGTTAGATTGATATCGGGAGTGTGACGCATCGCTCCTCACGTTTTAATTTCACGTGATCTACGTGGATTAAATGTAACACGCACGGATCGCGTTGTTCGGATCACGCATCTCAAGAGTACGGATAGACCCCTGCTTCGTCATGCCCATGAAAGCTGGCTATCCATAGTACAAACTGACTTAACACTGTGCTACAAGCTTGGCTCCATGCAATTGCTACATTTGGACCTCATTTTTTTTTTATGCGATGGATGCTGATATTTCGGCATCGTGTGTCACGCGACGGAAACGGCTTTTGACGGACTAGAATTGGAAGGTCATTAAGTAAGTTCAAATGGAGGCCAATCTCATTGCCTGTGCTATTATTCAGGGATAATGATGATACACTGTGTCAGAACTTGTTTGAACTCCTTCCCCTTGTTACAAAGGCAATAAGGGCTTATTTTAGAGACAGACCAGTGATTTCTAGTTCAAATATTGTAAGCAAAAATATTTTTGGCTAACATGTTTTGTTAAATGTCGATTTCAGCATCTGTCTTAAAAGCATGTACAAATTTTTTGTCATAATGTTAGTTTTAATGATATTGGATGTTTTATGTGCAAATAGATTTAGTTATATGTCTTCTGTGTCCCGAGTTTTGCAAGCATCTGATGTACTGACCCCCCCTACCCTGTAGCCCCCGCTGCGGGCACCACCGCCACTCAGGCACAAGGACAGGCCCGGGAGGAACAAAAATGAACTCATTTAATTTATAGTGCAGTCATTGAGCATGGTGCAAAGTGTAATGTTGTTGATGCCTGGAGCCGAGGCCTCCCTTGGGGCCTGCAGCGTGGTGCCGACAGTCGTGGTGGCGGCAGGGTGGGGACTGAGAAGTAATGTAGTGAAAGACATTTTTTGATGTGATACTCTTATTTATTAATGAATATGAATGTGTCTTTCTTGAGCCGAAGGCTTGTAAGAATTCGTGCCAAGGATTTATGCCCTCTTTATTTTGTACCTGAACCAAGATCACCCTCCTATTTTCTTATTGTGGCTGTGCCAAAGTTTTTTTTTTATGCAAGACTGAGCTTACCACTCCCAATGTTTTGGGACCTGCACAACTTTTACCATTTCACTTGAAATCCTCAATATGAATGACAATGCATAAGATTTTCTGTGAAGTTTATCAAATGAATTGTCAAGTTATCTGATGTGTTGTATAATATTGAATGGTTTATGCTGCCTGGCCAGCCTTGGAAGGCAGGGTACTGAACCACCACTCTGGCCTTGGACACAAGGCTTCATCTGGCCTGCTCAGGGATAGCAAATAATTTTGAAAAAAGATTAACGAAAGCCATGTTGTTTCCACTGTTAAAAATATCACATCAGGCTTGTGAATGGTTTCAATTACAAACATGTAATTTAAAACTATAAATGCAGTGCATAAAGTTTTGAGGAGCATAATGTAGAATTGTGCAGAATGATCCTCGTGTCTCAAAGTGCGGGAGGCGGCGGTGAGGCGCGACGACCTGCCGCCCGACACACTCAAGTGACGATGAGACAGTCTTGCTCTAAGCTTCACTCATGGCATCTCCCATTGGGTGGTTCTTCCACTTACAAGTATATAATACCTTGTATTAGAGTGGTGCTCAATGCCAGATCAAAAGTTATGTGGAATCCCTCCTTTTCAGTTTACTAAATACCTACAGACACCTCTCACCTCTCAGACTACCTTTGGAAATCATCAACAGTAAAATTGAGCGCTGAAATATTTTTGTCTTCCTCTTGACACTTAAATAGGGTCATAAAATATGTCTGTTCTTTTACACTGACTAAATATTACATGCAAAAATCAAGGTTCTTTACATTTGGAAAACTAGAAATACATTCTGTATGAAGAAATTAGCACTATGTACACAGTAAACCCTGACCCCATTTTGCTGTTGTCAAGAATTTCCTCCCATTCACACCATTAATATCCCTCTTAATTAACTCAGGACAGAAACAAACAACTCCCCTATCCATCCCCTCCCCTCCCTCCCCTCCAGTCCCTGTATCCACACCCTCCCCACAGATGCTTGCTGTGTACTCAGGCCCCCAATCATGGCAGGGAGCCCTCTAACTCATCAATAAACAGTGTCACAGTGACTGCAATGCCTTTTTTGTCCTTCAGTATTTGGTCAGGAAGCTGTAAGTTCTTTATGCCTTTGTCTTTTGGTTGGTTAAAGGTTTTGTGTTTTTCAAGGCTCAGTAATGCCAGGGGTTGGGGTAAAAATAAGGAAGGTGTCTTGATATGGAGATGAGTTTTCATGTTACCGCACAACTTGCTAGAAATGGGAAGTCTAACTTTATCTTTGACCATGAATTTCCACATTGTTTGCAATACCATACATATAAGCAATGATAATTGCCATTGTCATCGATATTTTCATCGCTCCTTCATTTTCGTTTTTCTTGCTGATGCACTGTTTTCAAAACAGTGCATCCTGATACTTGTGTTGAAGTGTAGCTCAAAAGACAGCATTCTTCTTTGATGCATGATGTGTCTGGTGGAGTTCCTTTTCACAGCCTCCCTTTGGTTATAGTCACGTCGGCTGTGTACTATACATAACAGTGGCACGCCTCCTTTCCTGCTGAAACAGAATCTGTATTTCCAACAAAGCATGAAACATCACAATGTCTCACTTTGATATTTGTAGCATTGATAAGCAAACTGGAAGCCAAACTTCAGACTTTTATAGTAGAATACAAATGTTTTATGGAATTTAAGGATTATTGTAGTACTGGGTTCATCTTGAATGAACAAGTATTTTTTTCTTTCATTATGTTTAATAAGAATTAGGGTTAACTTATTCTTTGAATGAGTGTGCATGTGTTGCAGCAACATTTTGAAGCTATGTTTTAAGGTAGCACATTGTTCATGACTTGCTGTTCCCCCATCATGCGTTTATGTTAGCTTGCTTATGGGCCAGAGGACGACTGAGGGCAGGTATGCTAATGGTTACTTTTCTTTCAAGCTCAAAATCAAAAGTAATATTTACCTTAAATGATAATGGAACATAATGTTTCTTAGTTTCTATATGGAGGATGGTGCTTCTTAAATCCTCTGTCTTAGTGTCTTTTAAGGACTTACTATTAAGCTTTATGTTTTGGCTTTAAGTCTAATGTCATGCTTAAGTCCATCAATTTATCTGGAAGTTTAGTTTGAAAACTGTCATTGAAAGATCTTCATCAGAGATCCTTGCATCACATGTGATCATCACATCTCAGTGATTGTAGAGCCTGTGCAATTTTTCATGATTGTCAAGCCAAAGATGAATCTGAGTCACACAGAAAAGTCTGTGCTTATCAGCCTTGCACAGGACAGTTTTATGTTGGCAGCCAGGGAGTGGCGGGAGTGGTGGCCGACAACTCTGAGATGGCAACAGATTGCTCATTGGGTTTCCCAATGAAAGATTTCTTCTAATTGACTATTGTAGAAGAGGAAGGAGAGGGAGAGAGCAGCCTCGGCGTGAGTGGGAGGGAGTCTGTGGGCTGTGCGGGAGTTTGGAGGACTAAGGGCGGTGAATCTTGTTGCAGGTACCCAGCTGACGGTGAAAGTTGGCCGGCCGCGCTACGCTGGCCCCCGCGACTGCCCCCACTGCGGCAAGCGCTACTCCACCATAGCTGCACTAAAGTACCACGTGGGCCTGGTCCATAGTGTCTCCGACCAGGTGCCCTGTTTCTATTGCCCTCAGTGGTTTGACATTAGAACTGATCTGAAGAAGCACCTTGAGGTGGCCCATAACGAACACTCGTAATGGTAACGTAGAGTTGGGCGGCTGGAGCCTTGCTCAGTGGGGGCACGGCGACCAGCACGGTGGCGGGACCTGTTATTAACACACCACTCCTCCCTCCCTCCCTCCACCCCTGCTATCTTTCAACTCTGTATATTGCCTATTCTGCACACATATATATGGTTAGATACATAAGTATATGCATTTACTTACTTATGTATGTGATTATGAACATTTTTGGGTGTTCCTGTATATGTATATGTACATATACACATTCTCATGAGCTTCATACTCACTGCTGCTGCTGCTGCTGGTGTAGGTTCAGGTTTTTAGGTCTTGTAAATAGTTAGTGTCAAGAGATTTGAATTGGCTACAGGTGAGGTTCACTGCTGTGTCTTCCTTCTATTGTTGCCAGAGAGAGGTGTTCTGGCACCTCTGCCTCATCCTCCTTCAGTCTGCACCCATCACAAGCCTGCTCGTGGCAATACTCAATATAAAGTTTCTCATTGACTTTAATCTTATTGGTAAGAACGAGTGTCATTCACACTCGAAATCACAGTATTTTGTTTGAAGAGTAAGACAATGAAATGTAAAATTGTTCTGAAGTCAAGTCCATTTTTCCTGTTTGATGCAAAATATGGTATGTCTTGCAATCTGTTGTCATTCATCTTGTCTCATGGCTGAGATGGTCACTTCTACTGCATCAGCAGATTAGTTATTTTATCCCTGCGTGATGGTGTCATCCGTGTTGGGCAGGATGGAGTGACCCACACCAGGACGGTTCACAGCGAGTGGTGTGTCACGAGGATTATTTCATGTCAGATGTAGGATATTTCCTGACTTGAATGCTGACTTGTTGCCTTCCTGCCAGGAATAATGGACGACACTGCAGTTCCAACCTCTTTTTCCTTACCTGTACCTATTTAGCCCCATCTCTTAACACCCCTGTCCGTGTCCTCCAGGAAAGTGGGTGCATTGCCTGCCACACACACAGGCGGTGCAGATGAACACCGGGCATACGTGTCCCTCCTTTACTTTACTGTTTTCATCCATTCTGTGTCCGTAGCACCTGAGTGCCTCGCCATCACCTGCTTGCAAGGTTGGAAACTATTCATGTAGGAAGTGGCCTCACCTCTCCTCTTAACACACCTGAGCATTGCTGATGTGATGACGCTTATGTTTGGATTAACCAGCTGATACTTGGAATCCTCTCGCCTGCATATTTAGGGGTGTACTTTTATTGTGTCATGTTAGCTTTAGGGGTCATGTAAGAATCTCACTTACAATATACTAATTAATTTATTCCATTCACAATACTATCAACCTCTATAACATACATTGGGAGTCTGGTTGTCTGGTTGGCTGTCTGTCGTCACTGTTGACGCTGTGTCACCATCTGTGCCCCAGTCTGTGTCAAAGGAAACAGACAGACTGAGGTGTGGCTTTGTGCACCGTTTGTATATACTTTCTGTTGAGGTGGTGGTACTTGGTCTCAAAACAGTATTCTATGCAAAAAAAGGCATGTTAGCTATGTAGTTATGAGAGCTGGAGAGTGAGTAGTGACTTGATATAAGGCAAAGATTAGGCTTTTATTTACCATCACTAAAAGTAATGTGTTGAATTTAAAGAGCATTTTTCTTTTTTATCTTCCATGCACATTCAGTTACACTTTTGCTCTAATTAATTATATTTGTTTATGCATGAAAGATTGTGAAAGGAGATGTTTTGTGAAGAACTTTTAATGGTAAATGGAAGACTTTTTCCTGGTGTCTGTCTATCAGCCAAGTCCCGACCTCCGGCTTTCCTTTCCCTTCACCTTTGCCGTGACCTGACCTGTGTGTACATAGTCATCCTGGGTCATCCCTCACCTCCGCCTGTCCACACACCCTCATCAAGCATGGACCAGGTGCCTCCTCATTACTAACTCACTAACACATACTGCATATTATTATTATTATTATTTTTTTTTTTTTTTTGGATCACGAGTGGTTATGTATGATTCATGATCATCTTTCTAGATGCTTTTTGAGCAGATTTGAGTCTTGTCTTCCTGTGGTATTTGAAAACATCACCATTTCATCTCAATCGATGTAATTGGTGAAGCGTTTTGTCATACTGTCATGTATGAAAAAGATTTTAGTAGCAGAAATACTAAAGCTCATATTTTGTGTACGACAAAAGTATTGCTAACCTGAACACCTTTGGTGCAATAATGAGCTACATGAGTTAGCTATGAGTTACACACTGCCTTTTGGTTGTACAGTCGATTAACATGGCTGTTAAATCCTTAACTGAGGTTCCTTTTATTGTATCACAAGTCATGCGCAGTGCATGGAATAACACTTCTGCTGCATTCTTCTTGCAAGGAATTGTTTTGAAGGCATGGAATGAAAATTCTTTGGAATTTTCTGATGCAGATGCTCAAAATGATAATAATTTGTATTTTGGACAGCACAAGAGTTTTATTGCATTTTCAATTTTCATCTGTATTTCTCCTGCTTGAAGTAAACCCATCATGGTCACAATATCAGCATGGTTATGTTTGCCTGTGTTACAAGAATGTCAACCCATGCTATGCATCTTCACAATATTGAGGCCATTAAAGGGCCTACACAAGATAACACGCGTAGAGAAAGTAACCATAAACTGTCTTGACATATTAAAGTTTATACGGAGCAAGACATAACAATATGAAACCTGGCAAATACACTTATCTTGATAGTTCTGGGGAGCTTGTCTTGGGGCTGTGTAGCTCAGTGTTAAGGGTGAATCCTCCTTGGCAATCCTTGTCACAAAGTCTTCCTCCTCACATACACATCAGCTTTATTTTTGTAACAAAAGTGATCTCAGACGTAGGAAGTGGTGGCTTGGTTGCAATTGGGTAGTGAATAGAAACTGTTCCTGGCTGGGAATAGGATTCCTGTGAAGCATTTCATCAAGGCCACAGGATGGCTGCAAATCATGGATGCAAGAGTTGTCTGTTATTGTATTTATATTCATATTTATTACATAATTCTTCCTTGTAGTTGATGTGCTTCACTATATTCTGTTTCACACACGTCATTTTCCGGCTATGATTTGTACATAGTTATAACTGTAGTGTATTTGCCTAGCCACTCATCCCGCCCATCCCCTCAGCCTGCTACACCTCTGCCCTGCCACTATATGCTTGCCACATCATTTCACTTCTTTGTTAGGGCTTGGGATCTGTAAGACAATAATTACCTAACATTCATGGCAAATTTTAGTTATAAATACTCTACATATTATGTATCTTATGTTGTGCCCAATGAACAATTTATAGATATATTTATTTTAGATTTTGTTTGTGTGCATGTGTGTGTGCATGTGTGTGTGCGTGTGTGTATGTGCATACTATTGTGTGGCTAGTAACGAGTGTAATGTGATGATTACTGTGCATTATGACTGCCTGTCTGTTACTGAAGTGTCATTACTATCACTGCATCGGTGCCTGTCCTGTTACTGAAGTGTCATTACTATCACTGCATCGCCTCAGGACATCCCACAATGGCAGCACAGTTTGATTTAGAGCAGCAAAAACTTGTCAAGTGAATCTTGGTGTGCCTTTCCGGTGATGTTTGGGACCAGTTAGTAATACTCTGATTAGCCTTGAATATTCCATGGCCAGTGGTGCCGCAACGCACCTTAGTGGGGAAAAATAGATTGACTACTAGATTACGATACATTGTGAGTGATGATATTAGGTATGTGTAGAAACAGTCCTGTCTTCTCCCTGCCTGGAGGCATGAGTAGCAGGGCAAGCCAAGGGCGCTAGAGTGGATTGATCATAGAAGTGAAACATCGAAAAGCGGGGCATCGTATAGCGAGGGAATACTGTCTGCAGTGAGGCCCTGATGTAAGATGGGACTGACTCTTGATGATGTCAGGGCTTTTCTTCTATACCATATTGATGTCAAAATACAGTAGGCATTGAAGACCTTGATGGGAGTGGGAGAACAGTTCACGATGCAGACGTGTGGTGACGTGCTGGGGGACAGGTGGCGCTCGGCTCATACTGGCCGTACAATGAACACTTTTTGGTGTTCAGTTTTTATTTATTCCAGGGTATGATGCATAATTAGCAAGGAATTGCTTGTAAGATATGGGTTCTTGCTGCAATCAATTATTTATTTGCATGGCTTGTGATCATGCACCATTTCCATTAGCGAGCCTAAAATAACCTTGAAGCAGGTAGGTAGATAGATAGAGAGCATTTCTTAGACTCAGCTTTCCCTAGTTCTCAAAAAGTTGCCCACTAAGTCAATGTTGGTGTCATATTTTCATGTGGGTTTGAAATCAGAAGCAAAAACATTTAAAAAAGAAAATTTTTATTGCAAGTTTTATCGACCCTTACGTCCACATGCGTCTTTTGTACGTGTGTGTGAGAGAGAGAGAGAAAGAAAGAGTAACAGAGCATATACGCACACGTACTAGTGTTTCAGTGGTCATCATTTTGTAGTGTAACGCGAGAAAATGGGTTAATCCTGTGAAGTTTGTGGAGCCCTTCAAGATAACATCCAGCTATAAGGGGGTGCTACAGTAGGAGACAGTGTTTGCATGTATGTGTGTATGTCTTGGCTGGCAATGAGGGTCTTGTGAGTATCATATATGTTGCATGTTAAATGTTGCATTCCTGCTGCTTTGTGTGTACGTACATGTGTGCATAAAAGCAGCAGAGATTTGCCAGTAAGTGTATTGCAGTCACTGTTCAGAATGATCTTCAAATGCTCGTTTTAATTGATGGTTCACACACCTGGAATTTGGTGGTATAATTATCTGTGATAGCATATTTATTATATGTTAAATTATATATCATTTAGCACAACTTAAATTTTTTAATCAAGCAAATTTATGATCTATGTGTTGTTGTTGTTGTTGTATTGGAGTAGTGTTGATGGAGTGTAGAGAATGTGTCATCAAGTAGGCTTCATCTCGCTTGTATTATTTTGTCTCCAGTTTTTCTGTTTGTGCAATTCAGATTTGTTGTTTAGAATGAGTAGACAATGTAAATACAGTATATATTTTTTGACTATTTAGCTATTTCTGTTTATTGTTATTGTATTTTTTTTTTTTTTATCCTTTATGAGACTTTTGCTTTGTTGCACTTGCCTTCTTTGCGGCTGGACTCAGCCTGCATCAGTATAAAGAAATAAAATCAGTATATATTGTTTTGTTTTAATGTAATTTATTTTTGTTTTGTACTTTCATTTGAATCTTAATTTCCACAATCACTTTATACAGCCAGCATGTAAGTGTTTATATTCCATATATACCATATATACACAATACAGACACACATATACACACACACAACCTCACACACACTGCCTGTGTGGTAAAGTGGTAAAGTTTTGCGTTTGTCACTAGACGCTTGCAGGCTCAAACCCGGCTCATGACTCAAAATCTTTATCTCGAAACTGGCAGTTACTGTCCCCCTTGAGGAAGGGGATGGGGTGTTTTTGGTGTATAACATCCCAGCTTTATCCAAAGATTGGTTGGTCTCTATGAGCTCTGAGCTCTTTACGGGAGGCTAACAGCTAGCAATTGCGTGTCCAGTGTGTGATTAAGGCCGTGAGGGAATGACACGCACACTGATATTGACCTTTCATATAATGGTGCATCTCTAACCTCTATTTAATACACAGCTAAACATGCGTGTCTAGTTGTACTGAGTCCTCAACAAGCATGGGCTTAATACCATAGATCTGAGACATCATTTCAGATGAAAACAGAAAATCGAAATGAGATTCAATTCTCATCCTTGGAAGTTATTATATTACATGAGTCATGGGTGGTGGAGCTCTCCATCAGTAACAATGAGACTTGTTTGACTGCCCAAGTATTTGTGATAATTTGTTGTCATGTGGAGTATTGCTTTTTGGTATTCTGTGTAGGAAGTTTTAAGGACACTGATGTAGCACTGTAGGACGCTGGTACAAATAGTAAAAACCATACAGTAAGATTTGCACTACCAAGTGAATGCTGAAAGGCGACTTATTTTTGAACAACCCAGAGATCCCTATCCTACTCTTCTCTCTCCCTCTACTACTGATGGGATGATTCAATGCCAAATATTGACTGCTTAGGCATATATTATGGGTTTTTTACCGTGTCTGTGTTGGTCATTTGATGTTGTCTGGGTTTGAAGAAGACTGGGTTTGTTGTTGCCTCTGCATTCATGGTGTTTGTTGTGGCTCATTGTCCAGATCAGAATTTCCTTCGCTGATTCATCTTGTTAGGTGGTGGTGGTCATGCCAAAATATCTTCATTTTTGTCAAGAAACAGGTATACATTATTTCCTTATGTATATTCAGTTTCTTCCACAAATTTACAGTACAAGGGAAACATTTTGACCATTGATTTGAAGGCAAGCTTATAAACAACAATGGCATTTGCTCTCAGGCGTGACAGCTATTTGTCTGCACTGAACTATGTAATATGGACTACGCGAATACATATTTTACTGATTGATGTGATAATTCTGTTGGATTATTCAGTCAGTTCTGCATGGTTAGGTGCAAATTACACAATGTTAAGCAAAAAAAAAGTTTGCTCACATTAGGTGGCTTGTTTTCACATGCCTTCCCGAATCACATTGTTGATGTTGGGTTATGCGTAGTGTACGTAAAAATAAATTGCAGGACATACTGATACGATTAGCCATTACCTGAACCTGTAGGAAAGTACTACTCTACTGAAAACTATAAGTCAGGAGTTCATATCAGTGGAAAAGCTATTAATGCATAATGCGAAGAATAAAAGAATCTGCTTTATTAGCCATCAGTCAACACATTCATGCGGGAAATTTATATTATTTGTAGCTGTTCAACCTTAACATAATCAAGTAAGACGGAAGTGTACGGCCGTCACTCTCTGTCTACGAGGAATGACTTGGTGTTAGTACTTAATGGGTAGCAATGTGAAGGTCTGGTTTACAGGTCCACTAGACATATTCCTAAATACCAAGGTGGAGCATTACCATGGAGTGACCTTGTGTTGCCGCCTACTGTCATCTTAATGGCTGTTTTGTGCAGCTGGTGATTGTTCCGGATCACCAACCATGGTTTTCTTTTCCCGTACCTTGAGATGTGCATGTTGAGTGGCATGTTGCAGGCAGCTGTGTGTGTAGCAGACTAGTGTTTTGTAGGCTGCTAGTGGTCTGGTTAGGGACAGTAGCTTCACATCACCAGGGTTCCCACCTAGCATGTTGACAAGGAGGGTAACATTTAGCTGTCATACAAGGATGAGGGAGTCTGATTGCTGGATGTATTTTAACACTGAGGCATTTCAGTGACACACTTAAGTGCTGGTAATGTAGCAAGTGCAGGGCGGGGGAACAGAACATGGAGTGTCACTTATCACCGAGTACATTTGAGAAGTCACATCAGATCCCAGTAATCTGTTGAATTGAAGCTTTTTTTTCTTTAAAGAAGTTTTGTTTTTATCAAATTTTCAGTCCAATCACATTTCTAGGTGATACAAAGTGATGTCAAGAAGATCAGAAAAATTATGATCTTTTCTTTTTTGACTTGTTTATTTTCCTCTGTATTCAGCGCAATACTAAGTGTTCATGTGAGGCAACATGAATGCCAGTCTTTTAGTTATGGTTCCTCTCACCTCTATCAGTGATTATGTGGGCTCACGTGTCCTTAAGTTGATTGGCCAAAAGAAAGTTGCAGGCGCTTGAAGTCAGCTGTTGCTAGGAGTGCCACAGGCTGCCTTGCATCACTAATAACATTGACTGCAACACAGATGAATCTTTCTTCATGGGATCCTCTGACAACATTGAAAGCGATTACAGTAACTCATAACCAGTGGAGTTGGGATAATATTCAGAACGAAGACAATGCCCTCAGCTTCATTTCCCTGATCCTTTCATAGTTTGTGATTAATCTTTACATCCATTCCTCAGTGTAAAACTTGCATCCCTGATCATTTAAAAGTAGTGATCACCATCCTCATACTCCCTTTTTGATTGACTCATGTTTGCCTTGTTTCAGATATGGCACTAAATTTGTCGACAGGCAGCAGTCCGAAAGATACTAAAAGGTGGCCCTCCCGACAACCTGT
The DNA here is from genome assembly GCA_016584305.1 of Chionoecetes opilio. NCBI lineage: Eukaryota > Metazoa > Arthropoda > Malacostraca > Decapoda > Majidae > Chionoecetes > Chionoecetes opilio. The sequence goes on from JACEEZ010016798.1 coordinate 296,578, forward strand.
AAATTGCCAATTTTGCGGAGTTCGCATATCGATGGCTTTCAATCTCCGAAATCACGTCAAGCGATGCAAAATGCGGCCCTACAATTCCAGCACGTACGAGCCCATATAACCACCATCTCCTCCTCTCCTAACAAGGTGTAGTCAGGTGAGATGTTAGTTCAGGGGCAGACAGCCGGTTCACCGAGGCAGCCGGTGTCGCCTCGGGTTAGGCATTCCCTCTCTCCCGGGACGTAGACCAGGCTTAAGGTGTTGTAGTGAGTGGGAGCTGCTGCTCAGTGGCACTTGATGGTTGGGAAGATGTTCACACACGTCTCAAACCTTACACCATGGATGTAACGGCTGTTGTTTGGCTCTGGTCAAAAGTCACAAGCAATGAGGGATTTGAGTGTGAGGCAGATGAGTAGCATCTTACCCAGTATCAATTATACTTGTGTGCTCCTTTAGTCCTTAGGCTCATGCAGGGCACATCACCTTACAGCTTTGAAAGGTAAGGTGGTGTGTGCCTGACATCTGAGATCACAAGTCGAATGCCACACAAACACTGTCACAACAATGTCAATCAACCAAAACTTGATGAAGGCAATAAGTTAATCATCAACTCTCAGTTTCCTAACTGGACGTAGAGTTTATGGAGACGACATGTGGTTTGAGCAAAAGGAAAACATTTTTTTTTTACAAAAAGTTGTGAAGTTTGAATTACAATGGAGTGGGAAGAGTGAGGTGATCCCCACCAGGTAAAAATATCCATATACAGTATTAAGTTGTGCTTATTTCCTACATTTATCCTACAGCAAGTCTGGACGTCAGGTCAGGAAAAGTGCTTGATTTTGTTACATTTGCCTTGGGCTCTGATGGGAAAGAATTCTTCCAAATCACTTGTCAAGGATTTGGATTTCTGCAAGCTTTGTTTGTCACTCCAGATA
>JACEEZ010016798.1:302500-330000 GCA_016584305.1 Chionoecetes opilio
ACTACTACTACTATACTACTACAATACTACTACTAACTACTACTACTAACACTACTACTACTATACTACTATACACTACTACAACATATATATATATATTCTAATATATACTTCTATAATACACTCACTACTTACACTCTATATATATATTTTACTAATCCACACAACTCCTCTATATCTTTTTTACAATATCCCTACCCCTCCATATATATATTTTTTACAACTCTCCAATATATATAATTTTTACATATAACAACTTCTACTCTTCAATATATATATTTCATCCCTCAATATACTATAATTACTACTCCCCATACATCTATCTATTTTCTTTTACATTCCCAACAAAACAATAAAATTATTTTTTTTTTAACTAATACATAAATACAACATATACTCTTTTATACATACACACATAACTCTACTACTACTACTACTACTACTACTACTACTACTACTACTACTACTACTACTGACTACTACCCCTACTACTACTCTACTACTCTATAACTACTACTACTACTACTACTCTACTACTACTACTACTAACCACTACTACTACTACTACTATACTACTACTACTACTACTACACTACTACTACTACTACTACTATACTACTATACTACTATACTACTACTATACTATACTACTAACCCACTACTATAATACACTACACTACTACTACCTACTACTTACTATACACTACTAACTACTAAATACTACTACTACTACTACTACTACTACTCTACTACTACTACACTACTACTACTACTACTACTACTACTCTACTAAATACTACTACTAACTCTACTTAAATACTACTACTACTACTACTACTACTACTACTACTACTACTACTACTACTTCTACTACTACTACTACTAACTACTACTACTATTAATATTTTTTACTACTACAACTCTACTACTACTACTCTAAATACTACTACTAACTACTACTACACTACTACTACTACTACTACTACTACTACACTACTACTACTACTACTACTACTACTACTACCTACTACTCCTACACTACTACATATATACTACTACCTACTACTACTACTACTACTACTACTACTACTACTACTACTACTACTACTACTACTAACTACTACTACTCTACTACTACTAACTACTACTACTATACTACTACTACTACTATACAACTACTACTACTACTACTACTACTATACTACTACTACTATACTACTTAACTACTACTACTACTACTTACTACTACTACACTACTAACTACTACTACTACTACTACACTACTACTATTTTTCTTACTACCTACACTACTACTATACTACTACTCTACTACTACTACTACTACTACTACTACTTAACTCTACTACTACTACCTACTACTACTACTACTACTACTACTATATACTACTACTACTTTACTACTACTATACTACTACTATACTTATACACCCTCTCTCTCACTACTACTATACTATACTACTCACTACTACTACTCTACACACTACTACTAACTCTATACTATATACTACTATACTACTATAACTACTATACTACTACTCTACTACAATACTACTACTACTACTACTATACTACTACTACTACTACACTACTACTACTACTACTACTACTACTTACTACTACTACTACTACTACTACTACTACTACTAACTACTACTACTACTACTACTACACTACTACTACTACTACTACTACTACTACTACTACTACTACTACTACTACACTACTACTACTACTACTACTACTACTACTACTACTACTACTACTAACTACTACAACTATTTACTACCTACTACTACTACTACTACACTACTACTACTACTACTATACTACTACACTACTTACTAACTACTACTACTACCTACATACTACTACTACACTATACTACTACTACTACTACTACTACTACTACTACTACTACTATTTACTACTACTACTACTACTACTACTATACTACTACTACTACTACTACTACTACTACTATACCTACTACTACTACTACTACTACTACTATACTACTACTACTACTAATACTACTACTACTACTACTACTACTACTACTACTACTACTACTACTACTACTATACTACTACTACTACTACTACTACTACTACTACTACTACTACTATACTAACTACTATACTACTACTACTACTACTACTACTACTACTACTACTACTACTACTACTACTACTACTACTAATACTACTACTACTACTACTACTACTACTACTTACTACTACTACTACTACTACTATACTACTACTACTACTACTACTACTACTACTACTACTACTACTACTACTACTACTACTGTTGACTTGCCGAGTGGCGCCGTTAGTGGTGTCTCAGTAGGGTAGTGATGGGTGGTTGAGTCCCTCCACGCGGCAGCAGTCCCAGACAAACACACAACTAACCCATCTTGGGGTAAGCCATGCAGAAGAGCCAATATATTTTTACTATTTTTACTAAAGAAAAAGAAAGTTGCTTTACTTTTGTTATACAAATGCTAATATGGGTGTACTATAAGGGAAAATATTAACTTTAGGTAGAATCACTAGTTTGCAGATTTCTTTTTCATTAGAAATCATCCTTTCTAATGGAAAGGCATCACAAACATACAAGTATTTTGTGTGATCTCCATAGACCAATATCACAACCTTTATAACATCACTTTATTTGGATTAAATTTCATTTGTCAGGTTTGCATTTCAACCTCAGGAATCAGGGCAGGGAGGCAGGGACCCGGGGTGATGCAAGGGCACACGTCACGGTGACCTCGGCCGGGGCGACCCTCTGATACACGGGCCACCCACACCCGGCACAGCGACCCTGCGCCTCACTCGGGTGATGCATATCATGGCCAGCCAGGAAGTGTTGGCTGCCGTGGGCACTGACACTGCCTGCTGCGCCTCGCCCACATCACCTGACTGGCCGGTGTGTCTGCCGGTGTATTCACAAGGCCATCTCTCACCCACTGTTTTCCTTGTTTTGTGAATTTAGTGAACTCATTGCACAGCAGATTCAGCCAGAAACTTCAGTGCCACATGTAAAGCCTGCACAGTTTTATGTGGCCTCACTTTAAAGATATATTTTGAGATTTCAGACATTTATACCTCTTCTGCCTCCCACACCTGTCATGCGATGATAGTGTGGAATGCAGATGTACACGTGACGGCCACCTCAGAGTTTGTTGGTCTGCTGGTGCCATTGGGGCAACTCTTGTGTCATCATCCATTTAGTACAAACAGTGTCATTATCAGGAATACAGTCAGGAGTTTCTGTGCATCTTTTCCGCTAGTAAGCCAGAAAGACTTTGCCTCCATCAATGCTGTATGTCAGTGTAATTGCTGATTCTTTGTAGACATAGGTCTGTATATAGTTACAGTGCATCCCAAAGTATATTGTAATTATTTGATGCTATAGTAGAACATTTTATTTATCTAATTTTGTATCACAGTTGTTTTACTCATTTTACGAGAGCCATGCAGGTTACAGTCCATAGTTAACTAAGCGGCAGCCAGGGAAGTAGTCTGTACTGTGGCTAAATATTTTTGTGGATAAAATAGTTATGTTTTATATTCTTTTAAAAAATTGTCATGCCTCTTAACTCTTTCTTCATTTCAAAATTTTCTTAAGACTCACAATTTAGGACTTTTTCTGTTATAACAGAATCATGATATATATTATATTGAGCAGAATTATGTAGTGTTTCAGTTTTATAGAAGAGGCATGTTATGCAGAAAATTTGAATGTTTTCCACACTGGGTGTGACACAGTACAATAGTGAATGTTACTTTGATGCTACTTTCCTGGCCTCCGCCTTCACACATACCGGTATCTTCTCTACCTCAGGAATCAGACATTATGAACATGGCGGGGAAGCAGGGTGGGGCTGGGCAGGCTGCTGCCCCTCAGGGTGCATGTCTGCCACAAAACACAAAGCTTGACGTTTATTACCTCCCTCCCGTGTTGTGTGGATCACAGATCCGCCTTTATCCTTAGTTGTAGGATCATTGCATAGTGGACATTGGTGAGACCAGTATGCACTCAGGTAAAAACAATGGTGAAATGTCTATCCCATAGCTTTGTTTTATACAGCGTGTTGTAGTACTGTCCTGTAGCCTTGCAACCTCATGTGTGAGAAGAAAACACTAGATGGAACATTAAAGGTCAGTTCTCCTTGCCTTGACAACAGTGGTCCCGGTGCAGCCCGCCCAGCCTCGCCTCGCTCCCCCTCCGGTATACTGTATCAGCCGGAAAACCCGGAGCGTCCCGGTGGGTTGTATCTTGGGTTAAGGACAATCTACGGGCACTTTGGAATATGAATTTTATCATATGCCGCTGTGACAGTTTATTAGAAACTACAGGGAATATTTTTACATTTACATACATTTTAATAGTAAGTTCAATGTCCATTTTCATTAGGAAAAAATATCAAGAAGTGTTTCACTGTAGTTGACGTGACGCATCTTAGTTATTTCACGTACGTACCAATCAGCTGTTCTTTGTGATGTGGAACGGATTTGTCCACAGTTTTTCAGGTAATATGTGAGCTGCGTGCTGGTGTGTCTTGCAGTCAGTGAAACTCCTACACAAAGCTCTATCTACTCCCTCAGTCAGACAGTTCATGGATAAAAGCACTTATATATTTTTTTCCAACACCTCATCCCTTATCACCCCACAAGGCATAAATCAGGCAGGCAATCTTTTTTGGCCATTGTTTATTCTGATTTGATTATCTTGGTGTAAATAATGTTAGTGGGGTGATGTAAAATATATATGTGTGATACGGTCCTCATGGTGCGCTGACAAACAACCCTGTCTGCAAAGATGTGTCTTGGTGTCCCTTGCAATGGTGACTCAATATCATGCGTGAATTTTGGCTGCGGACAGTCCACGACTGCCCCGCCGGTGACCGGGCAACTCGAGTACTGACTGTGTGTGGTACTGAACAGCTCATGCATATAACAGATCAAATAGAAGGCTGGTACTGAACAGCTCATGCATATAACAGATCAAGTGGAAGGCCCGGCAGTGGGGTTCATGGCGGTCAAAGTCATGGCGCGGGTTTAACACCTGGGACAGACTTTTAATCCCAGACAGAAACTAGAATTATTTTTTGCTCTTGAAAAAAGTACTTGGCAATTTATATTATTGCACATTATAATATGTTGTTACCAATGAGTACACTGAATAATGAATAGCAATATATATGATGCCACCATTGACAATTGGCACCATGAGTTTCAAGGCAGAAGTATGTATGTGGATATGCACAAAGGTAATCCTCTGAAATGACTGCCTGAATCACTCCCATAAAGTATCCAGTGAGTAGTACATTTGTTTGGCGTGAAGAACAAGAGCCAGGGCACAGGAAGACCTTGCCTGGTGTTCCATTGGACATTGCCTGCTCAGCGCACCATGGCCTAATCTCTTATAAATATAAAGCATGATAGTGTGACATGATCTAATGATTGTATATATCCTCACTCTCAATGTTCATTGCCTCAGTCTGTCTGAATGGGAGGACAACTTTTCCGCCGTTGCTCAAGGAAAATGCCGTGAAATATGAAAACATTACTGTGTTAAATGTCTTGTTGTCTGTTAGATGATGTTTTATATTGATATATTTTAATTATGAGTTTTGAAAAAACTCATTATATTCTTTGTTAGAGCCTTTTACGTAGCTTTTTGGTTTAGTGTTAAGAGAAAGTATATATATTTTTCTTCCTACTGACTGCAAAGCAATTCTCTGTGGGATAAATTCAGACATCGAATTGTTTCATTTTCTTTCAGCAAGATAGGTGAAAACACTATGAATCTTTTGGCAAAGCTTTTGTTATGTTAATAGTTTGCTCACATTAATTGATATAAATACTGTGTGTTGTAGGTAGTCCACTTGGCACACTAATGTGCATACAGGGAGTACATTGCAAAAGATGCAGTCTGCAAGCAGCAAATTGCAATGTGAAATCTCTTGTCTACACTAACAACTGTGTGCATGTTTTGCCTTGGAGTCTAGCTGGGTAAGGATGTCTGGTGGAGACGGACTCCAAAAGGGTTGCAGTGTTTGTAAGGTCTCGGTGACGTGGCATTTCTCGAGCCGACGAGAAGTGTCTCCGTGTCTGATCGTGAGAACTTTTGTCATCTGTTCTTAATGGTTAGAGTTGTAAGAATAGCAATTGGTAGCTTCCAGAATATTATATTTGCTTGAATATTCCAGGGATTTTAGTCTTTAAAAAAGGGAGCTGGTCTTATAATTATTTTAGATAACTATACTGTATTATACTTGTTCTGAAGTTCCTTGTAATGTATATATTTTTAGGTGGAGTTCAAGAAACTACTTATGATCACAATGCAAGAGTCTCAAGTGTATTATGCTATTGTTTGCCAGCTTTATCTTGAGTGCCAGGAGGAAGCAAGCAGGACTGGTAGTCATCTGTCGTCAAGGGTAGTCATGGAACTTACATCGGATCAATGATTTGGATTAGCATTGAATGTGAACCCAGTGTTTCCTGTTATGTGGGTGTTGTGAGGGAACACTGCATAGGGGGGACTGGAAAGCTCAAAAGCTGTTTTATTTTTTTGTGATATTTGTATGTGATGGACGTGAGGTATTATGGCCGAGCCGTTGGTCCGTGTGGCATTTTATTCTTTATTAACTTTGTCACAGAGCAAGTGGTCAGTAAGACAAGGCAGAGCATAAAGGAAGCTAGGCTGCAGCGGATGAATCCTGCAGGCAGTGAAGCAGACCTGTGCTGCCTGTACCTCGGCATGTAAAGTGGTAGCGCCTCTCACACTATTACTTCATGTCAACAAAACTTATTTTTATGTTTCACTGTCATTTTAATGTGTTAGAAATTCTCATCGGTAAGATCAGCAGTCCTCAGTCAGCTATTAGTATCTGCCTCAGAAAACTACAGAATATTAGAATAACAGACTACAGACTACTAATAACTAGAATACAGATAAATGTTTACCAAAGTTCAAGAAAATGTTACCTTTAGTGTGATCAAAAAGTAATCATCTAGCTAATTTATAATTACCATTGGCATTCTCACTTCAGCCAGAGGGTCTTCGGTTGCAATACTTTACCTGTGAAAAGACCCAGTGACTGCTGTTGCATCATTTTATAATTTGCATAACTTGTGTTTTTCAAGAGTTCATGATGAGAATGTGTGAGAGGTCAGTTTTGAGTCCTGGTGAAGGTGAAGGTGTGGGAGGCTCCACTGCAGCCGCTGCCACTCAGGACTGGACTTGCTCCTTTATTTAATGGATTTGACTATTTAGAGAATGTCGTTCTGTACATTGGTGAGGAAGGTGTAAGATATTCTGTGATATCTGCAGGAACTGAAGGGGGTAATGTGTGCACCAAGGAAACAGCTTCTGGGAAACTGTTACTCAGAGATGGACTGTCTAATTGTAATAGTTGTCACTTAGTGTACAAAAACAGTCTCAAAGGAGATATTCATTTACTCCAGGCTGGCCATATAATTCCCTGGTTATAGTATGAGTCGGAAGTGCACTAAGGGGTGTGGAAAGGATGCAGTGTGTCTAGTGCTTTTAATACATGTTTTGGCACTGCAGTGGGAGGCTGAATAGAAGGGAGGTTACTTAGCACCTCCCACAGATGTGTTTGTTGTTACCCTCAAAGCTGTCTAAGCTGTCTTAAATGTGTGAACACACTGCGTCGGGAACACACCCCAGGGTAGGAACATTACACTCAACCCCTGACCACTACCTCGATTCCCTTAAAACTAAGCAGTTGTTGTGAATGGACTCTTCCAGATTTGATTTATTGCAAGGAATAGGAATGATTCATTATGTTTTAATGAGCTTGCTGCTGTTGGTGCTGCTGCTGCTATACTGATTCTATGAATTTGATATTGTAATTGTACTGGGGAGTTGACTAATGGTGCTTGTGACGCACGATGCTGGTTAATGCACAGCTCATGGAAGTTACAAACAAGGAAATAATAGGCCTCATTATCATAATATCAAGTGACTTTATACAGGTTGAATTTTTCAGCAAATGATATATTGTCCTCGGTTAAGATGCTAAATCTCTGATTCACATATTTTTGTATTTCTTAAAATGCATTTTTTTTATTTGTCTCTAGCATTTGTCCGTGTCAGAGATCTTAAGTCTAAAAGACATCAGCATTAAGTTAGTAAGCTTGAGGAGGCTGCTTGTAGAGAAAGTGTATTAACCAGATTCATGTGTTGGGATTATGGCAATGCTGTGAAGTCCAAATTGTGATTTAGAATAGTATTAACGGAATTTCAAGAAGGGACTCTTGGAGTTTGACTCTAGAGGCAGTATTGGATGGTAGGAAGTAAGTGTAATAGGGAACACATGGTTGAAGATGAGCCTGGCACTGTCACTTGCCGTCTTGTACAGCTGTGCAAGACTGTCTGTCCTTCATGATGGGATGTCATTGGATAACAAGAATGGCTTGGCTTCTTCATACCCTCGGCCCAGGTTTTTTGTTGTCAAAATTGACTTGTCCGATGAAACTATTTTACTTGAACTAAAGTTTTAGAGTATACGTGATGGAAACATTCTATAAAATTTAATGTTGAGGATATTAAGAGCAAAGTCCATCTTGCCAATAATCAGACACTGCCGCTTCATAGTTTTTTAGCTTCAGAAGCTTTGTATGCTGTGATGGTAATAAGTAGGATTTCAGAATGCTGAAAGCATGTTATACAGGGTCCACGGAACACCCGGCAGTGAGGCGCCAAGCGGCTCAGCCAGGTGTGGGGGGCAATATCCATGAGGCAGCAGTCACTCCTTTAAGATGCCACTAGGAACGTGTCAAAGGCATCACCACAAACACTGAATGTTTTTGCATTACTGCCCATCATAGATTCAATCTGGACTCATGATTTGTAACTCCATTTTATTTAAAAAAATATTTATTTCATTTGTTTATTTATTTGATTATTTTTATCTATATATTTATTTGTTTCATTTTTTAGGTCTGAGCCTGCAGCACCTATAGGCTTTTTTACGTCTGAGCCTGTAGCACCTGTAGGCTTTTTTCCCTTAGGCCTAAACCAAAGGCTGAAGTAGCCCAACCCAATGGTTGGTCTCTCTTCTTGTATGCATTGAGCGGTCATACTCCCAATCATTCTTAATTAATTAATTATAACTTAATTAGGATTTTCTTTTGAATATGAGTTACTATCATAAATGTCAAGTCACTACTGGGAAACACACTCATCACTGTATCATGATATTCATATCACATCTCATCGCATCTCACAGGGAACCTCGTCTCGTGTAGAGAATGTTGAGAATGTGTTGGATTGATGTTACTCGGTGTTGGTGGCGTTGCACAACCTAAGTAGAACCGAGGCTCGGGCTTCAGACAGTTTCATACACACTCCTTACTTCATCACTTGAGGACAGATTGATTAATACAAATTCAAATCATGATTGGCAAAATAAGAAATGTGGCTAAGGCAAAGGAAGTGATGCCAGGCATATTTCCCTCCCCCTGTACATTGGTGTTGGTGCTGGTGGTGTTAATATCTCAGTGGTCAGCTGCAGTAAGGATTATTACTTAAAAACTCTGCTCCAAGCAGAATCTTTTTAATTGATACTAAGAGAGAATGAGAAATGTTGTATCGGCTTGTTGTTTTAAGAGAGAGAGAGAATACAAATTCTTAAGAGAGAGAGAGAGAGAGAGAGAGAGAGAGAGAGAGAGAGAGAGAGAGAGAGAGAGAGAGAGAGATGAAAGGGTTGAAAAATGGAATAGCTTTTCATAACTGTTGTATGTAGTAAGTCTTGTGTTAAATTCTTCAGAAGTTTTCCTTTTCTAGAATATCAACATTGAAAACCGAATTAACTTGCTGTTTCTGGTATTCTGGCCAAGTGTTTCACGTCTCAACCAAGTCACTTTGATTTCCTAAGCAAGTGTAGTCAAGGGTACTAGCAATGTAGTTGTTTGAGTGTGAGTATGGAATGGTGAAGAGGATGAGGTTTTAAGTGGAGGAAGGACAAACAATAGTGTAGCTCATTAGTTCCATAATGTTAAACACAGTGTTTGTGAGAATTACTAACTTTTCAGACTTTGCTTGATCCATGGAAAATTTTACCCTCATTGATCATTTTTAAGGCAGAAGCCAATCTCCACATGTCATCATCAGTTGGCCAGAAAATATTGTAGAATGTTTTAGTACCGACAACTTGAGTCCCTGTTGCTTGGTCTGAATAAGTTAGTGGGCGGTGGGTAGTGTGGGGCGTGTGTGAGGGGCGGCAGGACGGCAGGGGCACACGAGGGGCGTGTGTGAGGGACGGCAGGGGTGGCAGGGGCACGTGAGGGGCAGCACCCACATAGACCACTGATGACCTTCACATCAGGTCATCAGGTCCTATTCTCCACCAGACTCGAGCACCTTTTGTTTCTCATCGATGTTTGAAAAAAAATCTTGTTTGATAAAAAAAAGAAAATTCAAAGCAATAGCAATTTCTATCATTGATATTATTGCTGGTGTGTAAAGTGAATGTTGAAAGTACATAAATTTTTGGCTCTAAAAAACTGTTGTAGGTGCATCAGAAAATATGTACTACGTCTAGCATAAATATAATGAGCCCAACACTGCGATGCAATCCAGCGTGCAGGGTGCGTCACGGTCTGTGTTGCTGCGGCGCCGCTGAGGCTGACACACGCCCCCCCCCTGCCCCGTGCCTCACATGCCCCCCCCTGCCCCGTGCCTCACATGCCCCCCCTGCCCCCTGCCCCCTGCCTCATATGCTTCACTTAAAATGATAGATTTCAGAGTCGGCTGTAAGTTTGACTCTGTATGTGTTAAACACATTGATTTCTGTGATTGGTTTAGGTTATGGAATATACTTATTGGCAAAGCCAAAAATCATTATTTCCTTTAAGTTCCATTAGATGGTTGAAGTGGAATAAACATACTGTAATTATTGACATGATGACTCTGTATAACATTTATAAGTTTGTCAAGCAGATGAAAACAGTCAGGTCTATATGTATATACTTTGCAACACAGAAAGCCACATATTGTTGTATGTGTTTGAACTATAATTAATGTATTCAGTATGTGATTCCTGCTTTGGTTAAACACGAGGTTATGTACAGCCGTGTGCGTGCCAGGAAGGCTTTCATTCTTGTCCCACTCCTAAATATTCACCAACATTATCTGTCTTGGGTTTTAACCATGATGCCGCCGCCTTGGGCAGCATCAGGGCAGTTCAGTATCTGAAGGTTTCTTTATTTCATTTGTAATAAAGAAGATTTTCAAACTGAAAAGCCACACAGTGTCTTTATTACTTTAAAATATGCTGCACAAACCATCATTATGTTATTTGCATGGTGAAAGCACTTCATCCATGGAACTTTTACAATCACGGGCTGATTATCGGAAACAATTATATCTGTGATATCTTGGGTCATATAAGCCTTTGTAATAGTGGTGAGAACACTGGTATTCACAAGCCAATCCTCAATTACCACACCTGTCATCTGTATGTGTGGATTGCAAGGTTAGTGTTTGCCAGACTGGATGATGTCACACCCCAAGTTGTGCTGGAACTTAGGGGGGAAAAATCATTATTAACCAAAATTTTGTAGTGAGTGCAGCAATCTGGGGGCAATTCAAGGCTCCATTACATTGAAGACTCACCATTTTGATAGTGACAATTACAATGTAAAATTATGTCCGTAAAGAACCGGGAAGTAATATGACATCAGGGAGACACTTTAGAATCAAGAAATATGAGCACAACCTTGAGGGGCGTCCTAGCACAGCGAGCTCCACCGGTGGCATTGTTGTTCCCCAAGTGGATCACAGGGCTCCTGAGTCCTGGCTCAGACGTTCTCATGCAGCGATGAGGCAACAACTTTATCTTTCTTTTGAGCAATGTACATTGTTGGTTATTTCCTTGGACAGTTTTGGATTTTAAACTTCAGCATACAGTATACCCTCCCTAGCTTGAAGCTGTATAATAAAAAATTGGATAATTTGACCTGTTTCAGGCAGTTAGAATTTTTCAATAACTTTCCATTATCCGAACTGAAATTTGAATTGTCCGGGCCTAACTAGTGCGAGGCCGACTTCTCCCATGAGGGTCGTGGCTGCCTCAATCTTTCGCGCGCTTTCCTCCTGGCAACATCTCCCCGCAGAGTGCACCCTCATACAACCAAGTGTTCTTTTGTTGCCTCTCTAGCCTTGAAGTGGATTATTTTGTGCAACGTGATGGCCTCCACTTGCCAAAAGACGCTATCTGTGACACCTTAGTGCTCATTATACAATCAATCAATCAATCATTGGGGGCATACGTCCGGGGCGCGCTTCGCCTCGCCCACCCTACAACGCCACTCCCGGGGGTCACCACGCTCGAGTCCCCATGCAGGCTCCCTTCCCATACCAAGCAGCTCTCGACAGCAAACATCAACTTGCCCCAGCCAAAAGGCTTGTGAGCCCCAGCCAAAAGGCTTGTGAGCCCCAGCCAAAAGGCTTGGCCTCCTCAACGCCGGATTGGTGGGAAGGATTGGTTTCAGGGTAGCGTGCCACATGCCTGTATACCCAAAGTTGGCGCTGACGGACTATGCAGGTAATAGGCCTCGATTCAGTCTCACGGTGCAATCGCTGATTTGACACGTAATCATCCCAGCGATACCCCATGATTCTGCGAAGACACTTATTACCAAAGGCATTGATTCGTCTCTTCAAGTCACTATTTAGTGTCCATGTCTCACAACCATAGAGTAAGACAGGGATCACAAGCGACTTGAAGATCCGGATCTTTGTCCTCCTGCACAGCTACCGCCGTCATTATGGACTGCGCTACCAAGTTATGTAAAACTTTCCAAGATCTCAATGTCCTCGCCGCACGCATGAACAGACTGTACTGTTTCATCTAGTAAGACTCCAAACACCTGGACCTTAGTCTTGAGCCAGGAGACCTCAAGTCCCAAAGGCTTTGCCTCCTCGTGCAGCGCCTCGAGAGCCATCACCAGGACCTCCAGCGACTCAGCAAAGATTACTGCATCATCGGCAAAAGCAAGACAAGATGTAAGCATCCCCTGTTGAAACTCACGTTGGCGCTCCACCAGGACATGAAGCGCTAGGATGTGGTTCGTTGTTGACTTACCAGGCGTGAACCCAGACTGCTGAGGTCTAATGCTTCAGCAGATGACTGCGGATCCGTGTCAGCAATAGATGGGCAAGCACCTTGCCTGGCACGCTGAGCAGTGTAATACCATGGTAATTGTTGCAGTCCTGACGGTCCCCTTTACCTTTCCAGATAGGGACGACCAGCCTCCTTTTCCAGTCAGGAGGAATGGTACCTGATTGCCACACGGCAGTCAGGACAGCATGCAACCCGCGGATCATGGCCTCACCCCCAGCTTTGAGGAGCTCCGCACTGATATTACAAACACCAGCTGCCTTTCCACCCCTCAACTTTGCTACAGCCTCTCTAACTTCGTCAAGAGAGGGTGCAGTTTCGTCAATGGGAGGATCGGCATCTACTGCCCGTAATCCAGTGGTGTGAAGCTCCAATTGAAGGGTCCACCGTGAACAACTGCCCAATTTACTCAGCCCAACGAGCCATCTGCCCATCCATGTCCGACACGAGGCGCCCATCTGCTGCTCGGATAGCACTCGCTTGAGATGGAGACTTGGAGCGGAGCTTCTTCAGGGCTCAGTAGGCGGGTCGGAGGTCATGAGCGTTCAAATGGCCCTCGACATCCTCAGCGAGACTCCTGACATACCTCTCCTTGTCTCTCCCCAGGAGGATTCTAATCTTGTATGACAGAGCCCTGTGCTGGTCACAGTTCCCAACAAGCTTGGCAGCGCGACTCTCCTCGATATTCTCCAGCATCTCCGTCGAGATAAAACCACGCTTTGACCTCGGGCGCTCCCCAATACACTCCTTGGCAGCCTGGAGAGTTTCACGCTTGAAGGTATCCCACAGTTCATTATACAGTAGTACTGCATATCAAGACATATTCAGTATCAGCCATGTTTTGGTAAGTACAAGTACTACAATATGTGCTGTTTTGACATGTTTTAGTAAGTTGTTATTGTGTGGCGGGGCCAAGGTAACCATTGGATCATTCAGACTTTGGGCTAATGGGACCCAGGTCTTCCCCCAATTAGTTTGAATCAGAGATGGTTTACTGTAATTTCGTTTTTATCCAAGAAATAATAGAAAGTTATTTTTGTTGATAAATTCAATTATTTATATTCATATTTATCAGGCGCACATCTAATTGAAAAAAAAATTATATAGAGAAATTTGATGTTTTGTAAATTGAAAAGATTTAAGCCAAGTCCTAATTGTTGTCCTCAGCTTCACTCCGGGTCTTATAGGAATGGTAATCATGAATCTTAATTCATGTGTATGTTGAAATGTCAAGGCTGGACTCCATCAGCATTGGTTGTTCCCTTGAGCCAGGAGTATCAGGGAGGGCTGTTGCTCTACATGCACAGACAAGGGACTAGTGTCAAAATAAAGATGTAGTGCAGGACGAAGCACAATGAAGATCAGCAGAATGGTTACAAAGGGAAAAGTCATTGAGCTTTGTTCTGATTGGATTCTCAAAAGTTTGTAATTGCCAAATAATACATAATAAGGATTTTAGTATAATTTGTTAACAAGGGCAGGTATTGAACACACTGAGAATGGCTAGCGAAGAAACATTAACAGTAGTTTTGCAATAATTGTAATCTGTATTAATTTTATAGTAGTTATTATTTTCTAACACAAATGGAGAAAGGCTGAGGGTTGAATCTTTATGGGAACAATACCTGCCTTTACTGCTTCTTAACATTACAAATTTCAAAGAAAGGAAATGAAAAAGAAAAGTGTAAAATCAGGCTAGATCTTGCCATTGCCATTTTGTGAAACATCAGTGTATAGAATATTTTCTTCAACAAATTGGTTGAATTAAGATATTGCCAACTCTTTACTACTGTACCCTGTTCAATCTTCACAGTGTTGGTGCAAAGTCAGTCATGTTCTTACATGCTCAACACCATTATCAAGATTACTTTTTTTTTTTTTTTTTTTAAGGGAGCCAGCATATCATTTTGAAAGAGCAAAATGAATGATTCAGGATTTGTGTACGATAGGCCATATAAATAAGCCAGACTGTGTACGTGCTGCCAATCACTGTACACAGTAATTAATGTACAACATTCTCTTTCTGAGTTCTTATCTGGAGGCATTATGAATTACTGCAACTATTACACTGTCATTGCAATAATTACTGAAGAGAATGTAGAGTGTTTAGGAGAACTCTGGTGTTTGTTGGAAAATAAAACTCACATAATGGGACTTTTAATGCCATGCCTAGGTGAGCTGTACTCTGTTCAAGCCAGTGAGTGAGGATGTGCATGAACGTGTGACTCAGAAGAACAAAGGCTAACCAAATATGTTCTAGTGGAAGTTCTTTGTCCGCTGGTAAAGTTTGTGCCTGTCATTCTATTCTGCTTGAAACTTCTCGTCATTATTCAAGCTTCACGGTACTTACAGTACTTTATGAAGTGTGAAATAAGTGAATATGCAGCATGGTTCAGTAGGATATTTCAGGCTGGAATATGTGTGTATTTTTATGTTTAACTATTGCTCCCACAGATTCCTTACGGAAGATTAATAAAATTTCAGTCGTTGGTTCAGATAGGTGATGAAAGTGTGTGTGTGTGTGTGTGTGGCTCTTGAGGGCTTTGAATGGAGTACAGTTCCCAGACCGCAAAGGACGAGAGTTGGGCGGCAGGGGAGAATGTTACGAGGGAAAAACATCCTCACAAGTTTAGTATTTTCATGGTGTGGAAAGTTAAGTTCCAAATAAAGTTCATTTTCCATCATTTCAAAATAGTAATCTTGTGTAATACAGCTTTTCGTTTGCTATGATGTAACTTTTCATGTCCACGTTTTAAGTATCATATGAAAAACTTATGATTCAGTTGTCGTGTTGTCTTTTGAGCAAATCTTATTGTTTTCTGTTGTATAATTGTTGCTGGGTAACAAAAAAAATTCTTAAATCTTGTCATCATGATATCTTTCTTTTGCTGCTCATCAATGCTACATGTGGACACAACTGATATTATAAGTAGCTCTATTTCTTTGTATTCAAAAGAAACATTTGATGAAATTAGGTGCCAGATTATGAAAAAAACCAGATACTGTAAGTTAATCATAATTTCCCTCAAGCTGTAAAGTGTAAGCATTTGACT
Organism: Chionoecetes opilio; assembly: GCA_016584305.1. Taxonomy (NCBI): domain Eukaryota; kingdom Metazoa; phylum Arthropoda; class Malacostraca; order Decapoda; family Majidae; genus Chionoecetes; species Chionoecetes opilio. The sequence continues at coordinate 318,740 of JACEEZ010016798.1, forward strand.
GCCATCTAATGACATCTAATGATAGTGTCCTTTTTGTCCCTCACTCTTTCGAAAGGATGTTGATGAAGTTATTGTCAGAGTCAACTGGATGGATAGGAGGCTGAGCCAACCTTGTATGTGTGTGTGTATTGACTCCCTTTTGTCCCTGTGTATGTGTGTGTGTGTGTGTTGGCTCCTCCTGGTGTCCACCCGGCTGGCCCCCGTGTGTGCAGTGCGGGGTGCAGAGTTAGGTCTGGTTGAAGGTCCCTCTGTATCTTTAGTAATCTACCAAATGATGTATCTGCAAGTAAAGGTAAATATATATATATTGTCTGCCTGTTACTAGACCTAATAGCGTTGGAACATTAGACCGGTGGTGGTGTAGACTGATTGATTAAGCTCTAGGCTGTATTACTTTATGGAGGAAGATTTAATGAATGGCTGCTACATTGTATATACTATTATATTCTTTTGTAGATAATGGACCAGAATCAAGGAAGCATAAGTACATACAAGAGCTTCAAAAGTGGTGAAGGCAGCTCGAGGGAACTGTGTGAAGTACTTATGGATATCATAAGCCTTTAACTGGGTATATGGCAACTGAATTGCATAGAATAGTAAGGATAGAGAAAGAAAAGACCTTATTTATGAGCTATGCCAAAATAATTTTGAAGTTAAAGTAATTGAGAAAATAGCATGTTTTTATTTTTACCATAACATAAAATTTCTCAATAGAAAAAAAAGAAGAGATACACTAGGGTCCCACATTGAACGAGAAATTGGTCGATAAAACGAGGTCGTTCTATGTCGGACCTTCCCCATGCCGCGATGCACTTTTTAATCCTGGTCTCTACCTGGTCTCCAGTCAAACTCCGAGACCAGAAACTTCGAGACAGAGATCAAGACCAAGACCACATCAAACTGGTCTCGAGACCAAGACCAGTCTCGAGACCTACAACACTGGTATTTAGCAAGGTTAACCGTACCATGACAAAGGTAAAAACAACTTAATGACGGGAACCATACTTGGTTCTCTACGCAGCGCAGTGTGTAGCTAAAGCGGGTATCACACGAGGCGTTTCGTCAGACTGTTTCGTCGAACCAAACAAGCATTTGGTTGGACCTGTTCGTCGAACACTGACAACACATCTAGCACACGGTTGGGCCAACCGCTTCACCCAACAATAACAAACAAAGATGAAGCGATGACAGCGAGAGGTGCGGAGATTTGTTGTTAATGTTTCAACTTTAGGGGCATATATATACGTGGCTACTGGTGATGAAAAGGGAGGAGGTGATTGTTAGAAGAGAACGGCGACATATGAAGACGCGTTCATGTGGGCTAAATGAGTTATAGTGGACGAGAACTGCGCGCCGGTTAGGTTAAGTTTCGGTTAGGTTAATTTAATATTCCCGTCAGAGGGTCGAAGGGGACGGAGCCCCTCCCGTTAGAAGGTTAGGTTCGGTTAGGTTAGGGTAATAATTTCATCCCAGCAGGGCGTGTCAGAGCCCAAAATCGAATGGCGGGCGGGCGGCCGCCGGCCACTGTTACCTGTGGCCACCGAAACCTGTGGCGGGCGGCGCGCCCGCCCGCCCAATTGCCCAATGGCCCAAAACCACACGCCCAATTGTGTAAGCAATTTCGGTCCTAGTGTGAAATAATACCATATGTAGTCAGTGTCTCAGAAAAGGACCGCGCAGTCCTCGTCCATTTTACCGGATCTTGATATTACAGGTGGCCCCGTAGTGTAGTGGTTAGCACGCTCGGCTCACAACCGAGAAGTCCCGGGTTCGATCCCCGGGCGGAGCGAAGACAGATGGGTGGTCTTTCTTAAAACCCGAGCCCCTGTCCACCCAGCTGTGAATGGGTACCGGGGGTTTGTGACCCCCCTCCCGCGGTGGTGGCTTCGGCCAACACAAAGCCCGAGCGGTAGATCACTATGGCTCTGAGGAATTATCCTCTAAACAAACAAACACCACATTCTCTCCAACTCATACTTCCTCCAAGCTCCAACTCGATCCCTGTCTCAATCATCCGTCCCCTTGTCTCACCAGTCATCACACAGTCCCAGCAGCAATAACAGCCATTCTCTTCCTGTCCTTTCAACCACCTCATTCATTTCACATCCCATTTCAGTGAAAACCACACGCATCATTTCCATTTTCTCCCCGGTATACTTCTCAGATCTCATATTTTACTAGTAATCATTCTACCGCAAAATGTAAACACATCAAATCAGCTTCATATTTCTGAAAATCTATCACATATATAATATAGACCGATCTGTATTAATTTTACTGTAACGTATTATATGATGGTGTTCATTTCAATGCTTAATAATTGCTAACACTATTTATAACTTACAGAAAAAGTATAGACTTATTTTGAGCCCAGAGTATGTTCGACGTATGTGCAACATTTTGTATAATTTCACAAAACCATTTCATCGAACATGTTCGGCGAAATGACCCTCGAAGTTCGACCAAACAGTCCAACCAAATGGCAAGTTCGACGAAACAGTCCGACGAAACGCACACCATGTGATAGCCGCTTAAGGGAAAAGTCAGATTGTGTTATTTTCATTTCTACACATGATATGATAAGTCGATGACAACTGACACACTATAACCTAATAGCGCCAGCTGACACGGGATAAAAGAATAGGCTACCTAGGTAGAGGAGGAACCGGAATTCCTCTTTTCTTTTAAGGATGATGTGCTACGTAGCTACAGTTCTAGGTAGAGTTCACCTTCTTTTGAGTCATGATGTGTTACTATATTTATTTTGTTTTATTTGATTATTTTTGACAAAAAAAAATAACGTGGAAAGTTGCGTCATGATTGGATCTATATATAGTATCCTTAGGTGCAATCTTATTCAGTGCGGTTCAAACTTCTACAGTAAGATGCTATGGGGATAGAAATCTGGTGAAATGTGGTGCAATCAAGGAAAATACGAGTATATTATCCTTGGTGTAATAGTATCGTTGTGTGGTGGTTCAAACTTGTTACCGTAGATGCTTCGCTAATCTGGCAACACTGACCAGCGACGCCACAGCTTCTGAGGGCAAGCATGGGGCATCGTACCTCCTATATCTTCCTCATTTTTGAAGTGATTATAAGACCAAGAGATATTTCCTCGCACGTGCCCTGGTCCTTGAGTATCCTGGAGTCGGTGGGAGATTAAAGAAGACGTTGAAGGGCGTGGAGGCGTTAGAAAAGGAGATAACGAGTGACGGGAGGAGGTGTCATTCATCCGTGTTCGCAGGTTGGTGCTTGATGTCTGCGCCTGCGCGGTGACAAGTGAGTGATCATTTCTCATCGTTTCATTGTTATTTCTTACTTTATTTAGGCTGAAGCTTATTTACATGGATCTATACGTTATCCTGGAAGTGTTTTTTGTTGAGTTGTAAGGTTAGCATTGCATTGTGTAGAGTAGCTGGGAGGGGTGTCACGGGTAGGCAGTGTTTAGCATCGGGTAGCGGGCGGGCGGCATGGTGGTGCCTGCGTTGTCATCTCGGCGTGGTGGAGACACAATATTACGTAACCTTTCACTTTGTATCGCTGTTCAAGAAATACGTAATAGCCTAATAGGTGCAAAATGGGTTGATTTGTGTCTTACGTAGGGTACAAGGCTACTACAAGCACCAATACTGCTAGTGGGGGGGAGTGGTGGGGGGCATGTGATTCGTGCAGCAACTTTGGGTGGAGGAAGCGCACACCTGTCGCCGCGTGATCGTCTGTGTTGCGGGGACAGCCGGGGTAGCCAAGTGCTTGTTGCCTCGTGTGACAGCCTCATGATTCACAATGACTTCGTGGGCAGGTCTTTGTTAACTTGCAGCTTTGTGATGATAAAGAAGTATTAATAGCAGTAGTAATGACAATGATAATAATGACAGTTATGATAATGGTAGGAAATGTTATAGTCCGTACGTAGCCTACACACACACACACACACGCGTTACAGAAAAGATGGAAAGGAAACATGCGATGAGTCTTGTTAAGATTTTTATTATTAATCTACATATGGCATCCTTTAGCATTAAAATTATTTCAAGTTGACAGATAAACTATACAACACGCTGGTACCGTCCATTATGGAGGAACACACACAAAACAACCACGCCCGACCAAGTGCCGAGGGAACACAGTATAAAATACCTTATTGAATAATATAACATTACATAGAGATGGGCAACAAAAAGGTCTTTCCATTGCAGAGAAAAGGGTGTCTGAGCAACGCCATAATGGGGACATATTTGGAAGGGTAAAGGGATGATATAATGGTGGGGGATGTCGAGGTGATGAGTGAAGGGTGAGAATAGGAAGAGGTAGACACAGAATGATTGTGTTTGGGCGTGAGTGAAGGTGTGTGTTGAGGTGAAGGGTGCGTTAGAAGCGTTGGTGGGCGTGAGGAAGGTTGTGATGGGGTGATGGGGTGTTGGGGTGGTGTGTTTGGTGCATGAGTGAAGGAGTTTTGAGGTGAAGGGAACGTTAGGGTGCGTGAGGAAGGTTGTGATGGGGTGATAGGGGTGTGTGATGGGGTGTTGGGGTGACGAGCGTGGTGGTGAGGGAGGCGAGTGTGAATGTGAGGGTGTTGAGGTAAAGGAAGGAATGATGAAGAGGTGAAAACGTGAGACCTTGAGGGAGTTGTGTGATGAGGGAGAGTGGTGATGATGATGGTGGTGAGGGTGGTGGGGGGGGGGGGGTGGCGTGGTGGTGAGGGCGGCTGCATTGTACAGTACCCAGAGCCCTTGCTGTCTTTACTGAGAATCGGAGTCTTCCAAGCACTAGATATCAAAAATAAGAAGGAAAAAAAATCAACAAGTTTTCAGGACCCGAAGCCTTAGCGTGGGTCCCTCACAACAAAGTAGGGGGCTTGGGATGCGCGCACTGGCGGAGGCTCGGAAGGGGACACCGCCCCCTACCCTCGGTTTAAATAGACTTAAGAGAAAAAAAAGACAAACCTGCCGAGACCGACTGGCTGGTGCGCACATCCCAGCTATATACACACCCTTGGCAGCACATGATATCGCACATCAGACCAACTAATTACATACATCACATTGCTCACATGTTCACGATAATAAAATAATGATAGAAAAATAGTTTTGGGGAAAAGTTACGACTATACTGAGAGTCCTATAGGATCACAAGGAGGGGCTCCGACGCCCTCCTGGGATTCGAGGAGGGAAGGAGAGGGTTTATAGGAAGGTTTTGGAAGGCAGGGAAGATTACGTGCCTTTTTGCAACGTTAATTAGGTGTTGCAAACTTTTCCCTTAGAGAGAAAGAAAGGGGGAGAGATAATTTTCTCACTTGCGGAAAGAATGCGATGTGAATGCAAGACTAGCGACAAAGAAAATACTGATACCAAGCAGTGATATTATGATATGTAGAGAACGAAGCGTGACAGAGAGAGAGAGAGAGAGAGAGAGAGAGAGAGAGAGAGAGAGAGAGAGAGAGAGAGAGAGAGAGAAATACAATATACATATACTGAAGCTGCTTATATAAATAGAGGCGAGCAAGGTATCACGCCCTTGATTGTACTTGTGGGAAGGTACAGATCACTTTAGAGAGATCGCACACTGGGAGGATGACGATAATGGGGAGAAGGAAGAATGATAATAAAGAGAGAGAGAGAGAGAGAGAGAGAGAGAGAGAGAGAGAGAGAGAGAGAGAGAGAGGTGTATGCTAAACTAAGATATGTAGAGAGAGAATGAAAGGAGGATTGTCAGAGAGAGAGAGAGAGAGAGAGAGAGAGAGAGAGAGAGAGAGAGAGAGGGGTATGCTAAACAGTAAGATATGTTCAAATTGGAAGTGTTTTAAGTTATCGTATGCAATACTATTGTTCCTGTCATGCCTGGTTCACGCCTCCCACAGCGTCATGAGAGGGTCGGCTCCTATCACCTAGATAAGATTAACACTACGCTACTCCCAGCCAGGAGGTTAGGTGAGAGAATCCCATCCAGAGAGAGATAAAGTTTGTAGGTCCTTTCTACACTTTATGTACAAGAGGGGTCAACCCGGGCAGGTGCTGGCAACCCAATATTACAACTGTGAAGGCTTGTCCACCCCCGCGCTGTCACCTGCAGGCTGCCCGGGCGCCCCAATGGTTGTCTAATCGATACATCACATCGCCAAGAGATTGCACTTGGTACATGGTTTTGGCAGATATGTATGGGCGGCGGCGACCAGCGTAGGTCCTCCGCCATAACACTACTATAACGTACAAAGTTTTGCTACTCGCTAGATACAAAACAACGTATTCCGTAGACAATACTGTTAAATGGTAGATCATCACAATATAATTTATTTTTCTCGTGGTTACTATGAGTGGCACATGAGAGGGTAAACACTGCCTCGCTTCGTATCCAAATCTATCCTTACTAGACGTGTCTCCGTGATTGAAAACTAAGCTGTGGATAAGGAGGTTTTATATCCTTAAAGATCAAAATATGGCAATATGGCATTTGTACAAACCTTAGCAAACTACACTTAATATCTTCTACTGATTGTGAGATTCATTAAGCCTCTTAGAAGAGGTGAGGATATTTAAATAAATTTCCCAGAAATCACTTCTATCGTCTCTTGCGTATCGTTCCCACAAAGCCGAGTATTATGCGCTAATTCCCGTGCGCTATTGCACTTGTCTGCCATGAGGGCACGGCGCGGCGGCCATGCGGTAACCTTAAGGGGTAGTAGAGGGGGTATGTACAGAAGGGGGGCGTCATGCCTGGGTGTGGCTGTAGCTGTAGCTGTGGGGAGGCACCGCCACCGCCGCCTGCCCGGGGTCCTCGCGTGATAGGAGTCTCGGACACTGATAGGAGGCGTTGCCGAAGACCACACGGGCGTGATCCCACCAGTCACAGGGGTGCGGCGCTCCCTCGTTGCGACTCAGGGGGGCGGGCCGGCAGGGAGGGGGCGGAGGGGGGGGAGATGCCACGCCACACCGTTATTTCTTGTCCATGTCCTTGTTCTTGAGGTCTATGGAGGGCGTGACGGTGAGGTGGGAGTTAGAGGAAGGGAAGGACTTCTCAAGGTGCTTCAGCGACTCGGTCAAGAAGTTCTGGGGAGAGAGAACACAATATAAGTCTTTGTGTGTGTGTGTGTGTGTGTGTGTGTGTGTGTGTGTGTGTTTATTGTTCAAAAGTTACGTTCAAATCTTAATATGTCACTGGAGTAAGCTGAAGCCAGTGATTATGTTTCATTTTATCATATGAATTTCGAGGGGTGTGTGTGTGGTGTGTGTGTGTGTGTGTGTGTGTGTGTGTGTGTGTGTGTGTGTGTGTGTGTGTGTGTGTGCTCTCGCTCCAATTTAATTTTCGTACCGTAAATGTCCTCAAATAAAGAAAAGCGTAAAATTGAATCGATGTTGGTAACTACATTAATCTTCTATTTCACTAACTTCTCAGGTATCACGTTATGTACCGGGTAGACAGGTGAACAGTGCGTGTCAAGTACAGGTAAACTACTACAGGTGTATAGAGTAGAACAGTGACACCTGAGTAGCTAACTAGGGATTGATAAACGAAGGAAAATTAAACCGGGTGTAATGTGTGAATACAGGTGTGTTTGGGAGAGTGAGTTACTTAATAAACGGATAAACGAAGTATAAGGATTAATAAACTATAAATAAGTGTCAGGATTAATACACGAAGAAAATAAACAGGTGTAATGAGGGAATACAGGTGTTTAGGAGAGTGACAAAAACAAACAGGTGTAATGAGTGAATACAGGTGTTTAGGAGAGTGACAAAAACAAACAGGAGTAATGAGTGAATACAGGTGTTTAGGAGAGTGACAAAAACAAACAGGTGTAATGAGTGAATACAGGTGTCTAGGAGAGAGTACAAAAAACAGCTGTAATGTGTGAATACAGGTGTGTTTAGGAGAGAGTTAAAACAAACAGGTGTAATGTGTGTTTAGACAGGAGAGACATTTTAAACAGGTGTTTAGGAGAGAGAGAAAAAACTGGTGTAATGTTTTTTTTTTTTTTTACGTTGGAACCTATTATTATGTGTGAATACAGATGTGAATACAGGTGTGTTTAGGAGAGAGTGTGACTTACCTGGATGGCTGTGAGGGCCGCGACGATGGCGGGAGAACCGAAGCCGTGAGTGATGAGTGAGAAGTGTGTGAGGTGCCGCTGGATGGAGGGCTCGAGGATGATCTGCGGCCGCGTGTTGCAGAGAGGCGATCGGTCCTGGTTCAGAAGGTCCATCAGCTCTTTGGTGATTTGTCTGCGGGAGGAGGAAGAGGATGGTTAAAACAATGATGCTAGACTTTTATAGAGAGGAATGAAAAGAGAAAGAGAGTATAGCAAGAGGAGAAAAGGTTAAGATGAGGATGGTAGACTTTTATAGAGGAGTGAAAAGAGAAAGAGTTTGGAAAGAGGAGGAGAGGTTAAGACGATGATGCTAGAGTTTAGAAAGAGGAGTTCAAAGAGAAAGATAGTTTAGAAAAAGGTGGAAAGGTTAAGATGATGATGGTAGAGGGTAGAAAGAGGAGGAAAGGTTAACACTTAAGATGCTAGAGTTAAGAAAGAGGACAGGTTCAGTTGATGACGTTAGAATGATGCTAGAATTAGAAGAGGAAGAGGGTATGACTAGCTTGATTATATAAGAGTAATAAGGTGCATGATAGAATAACAATATGTAAGGGAAAAGAATGAACAAATAAAGAAAGAGATGTTGATGAAGGAGGAAAAGGTGTATTTATGTGGTATGAGAAAATGTGGAGTAGGAAAGGTGGAGATACAATGATAAAAACAGGGAAAGGAGAAGTTCCACAAAAGGGAAGAGGTGGAAGAGGATGGTACAGTAGGTGGAATGGATGGTACAGTAGGTGGAAAGGATGGTACAGTAGGTGGAAAGGATGGTACAGTAGGCGGAAAGGATGGTACAGTAGGTGGAAAGGATGGTACAGTAGGTGGAAAGGATGGTACAGTAGGTGGAAAGGATGGTACAGTAGGTGGAAAGAGGATGGTACAGTAGGTGGAATGGATGGTACAGTAGATGGAAAGGATGGTACAGTAGGTGGAAGAGGATGGTACAGTAGGTGGAAGAGGATGGTACAGTAGGTGGAAAGGATGGTACAGTAGGTGGAAAGGATGGTACAGTAGATGGAAAGGATGGTACAGTAGATGGAAAGGATGGTACAGTAGGTGGAAAGGATGGTACAGTAGGTGGAAAGGATGGTACAGTAGGTGGAAAGGATGGTACAGTAGGCGGAAAGGATGGTACAGTGGGTGGAAAGGATGGTACAGTAGGTGGAAAGGATCGTACAGTAGGTGGAAGAGGATGGTACAGTAGGTGGAAGAGGATGGTACAGTGGGTGGAAAGGATGGTACAGATAGGTGGAAGAGGATGGTACAGTGGAGAGAGAAGTTGAGGATCTTTCTAGTGGGAGGAAAGGTCGAGGAAAGGAACAAAAAAGAGAAGGGTGAGGAGGAGGAAGAAGGGGTTGAAGATCCGTCTTAGGGGAGAAAGGTGGAAGTTAATACGAAGGGGAAGGAAATTATTGTGGGGGAGGGAGCGAGGGAGGAGAGAGACTGAAGGGAAAAAGAGCCGGGCTAGAGGCGAGGTTGCGGTCAGTATAGGAAAAATAAAATTGAAGTCTAGAATATAATGCAACACTTACGATTAAATGCAGGGACATTTGAGACATTATATATTTCATCTTATTAATTTCTGGCACATTCCCCTTTTTTTGGCATTAAATCAACCAATCATCTTATTAAACGTGCAGTGTGTAAATATTTGAAACTACATATTTCATCTTTTTAAGCTTGTGTGAACAATTGAAACTACATATTTGATCTAAGGTTTCAACGTGTGTGTGAAAACTTTAAACTACATATTTGATCGTTTTTTATATTTTTTCAAGCGTGTAAATGTTTGGCTGTGTAAGAGTGTGTTTGCCTGTGTGTGTGTGGTGTGTGTGTGTGTGTGTGTGTGTGTGTGTTTGCCTGTGTAAGAGTGTGTTTGCCTGTGCGTGCGTGTGTGACTTTATATTTTCAAGTGTGTGTGTGTTTGCCTGTCAGTGCGCGCGTGTGTGTGTGTGTTTGTTTGCCTGTCAGTGCGTGCGTGTGTGTGTGTGTGTGTTTGCCTGTCAGTGTGTGTGTGTGTGTGTGTGTGTGTGTGTGTGTGTGTGTGTGTGTGTGTGTGTGTGTGTGTGTGTGTGTGTTTGCCTGTCAGTGCGTGCGTGCGTGTGTGACTTACTTGGTGGCCAGAATGAGGTCTTTGCGTCTGTACTGCTCAGAGGGGTCTGCGTGCTGGCGGCAGAGGTACTCAGCGATCTGACGCGCCGGGAACTCGGTCTCGCACACGTAGCCAAAGTCCCGCGCCAGGTGGATAGCCTCGCCTGGGGAACAAAATTATGGGAGTTAGGGAAGGTTAGGTGAGCTATGTTATTTATAAAGGGAAAGTACAGGAGTTAAGGAAGGTTAGGTGTGTTAGCGAAGATACATAGATGTTATTTAAAAGGTGAACCAAAATTATAGGAGTTAGGAAGGTATAGGTGTGGTAGTTGAGGTAGCTGGTATTTAAAAAGGTGAACCGCTTTCAAATAAAGGAAAATGTTGCATAGGAGATTAGGCAAATTATTGAATGTGGATTTTAATAAAGGAAAATGATGTGAATGATTTTAAATGATAAAATGAAGGTAGAATTTATTAAAAAAAGTGAATTATTCTCATGTGAAGGAAAATATTGCATAGGAAATTTTTTAATGTGGTTTTTGATCAAGGCAAATGATATGAATGACGTTAAAAATGATGAAATGAAGGTAGACGTAAAAAAAAAAAAGAACTACGCGTAAAGGAATATGTTGCATAGGATATATTGTATGTGGTTTTTGATCAAGGTAAATGATGTATGCTTTTGTATGAGTGTTTTGGAATGTTTTGTGTGGTAGTGTTGAGTGCATTGCGTGGCGGGGAATGGAATTGCGTGTTAAGGAGTCAAAGGAATGTGGCGGATTGTTTGAACTTGATAAATGTTGCTGGTGGATTTCTCCTTTTTAAAGAAATGTTTTAAAGTCATAAAATGGAATGAGTTTTGAGGTTTATCGAAGTTGTATTTGTGGATTAAAATCTAATGAAAGTGTTGTTGTGCAAAGGTTTAATGCTGTGTGTGTGTGTGTGTGTGTGTTGCGATTACATACGTTAATCTTTTAAAAAGTCACTTGTAGCATTAACGTTTGAACGAGATTACTATGTGCATCCCGCTCATGTGTGTGTCCTTTCTAATCACACACACACACACACACACACACACACGCAC
>JACEEZ010016798.1:335000-345000 GCA_016584305.1 Chionoecetes opilio
ACACCTACACACACCTACACACACACACACACACACACACCTACACACACCTACACACCTACACACCTACACACACACCTACACACACACACACACACACACACACACACACACACACACACACACACACGCAAGACAGAGAGAGAAAGTAACAAGTGGATGCCTCAGGAACTGCCTAAAGCATGTCTGTGAATACATTTATCTTCTCTTCAGCTACAGATACAAGCCTTCACCGGGATAGAATACTAGTTATAACTCTTGCTAATATTAATTTATACGATCATGCGTTATGTTCTATTGCTACCTACATAAAGGTGACATTTTTCGTCTATAGTGTTTCATGAATCCGATTGAAAAAGAACTCTGTCAAAAAAAGAAGAAAAAGCGTAGATAAAATAGTATAAAAAGTAAAGCCGAGAGAGAGAGAGAGAGAGAGAGAGAGAGAGAGAGAGAGAGAGAGAGAGAGAGAGAGAGAGAGAGAGAGAGAGAGAGAGAGAGAGAGAGAGAGAGAGAGAGAGAGAATATATAGTCCTTTAGTCTTGATAAAAAGTACTTCTCGGTGTGACACAAATCCGGGAGAAAAGATAAAAGAATACAGGAAAATATTGATGTGTATATATATGATACCTTGGGCGCTGGAGGCACACTGTATAGTCTTACTCAAGGGGGATTAAGCTTGATTTGTACCTCCCTTTCTTGATTGTTTTTTCGAGTGTTGTTGGAGTGGTGTGTGTGTGTGTGTGTGTGTGTGTGTGTGTGTGTGTGTGTGTGTGTGTGCAATTAAATACACACAGCGTGGAGTTACTATATTATATTGACAGTTTTGATGCTTTTTCCCCCTTCCTCTTTTTTATTTGTAGGATTTTACTCAATTGCTTTAGAGTAGTATATTACGTTCCTACTGCCATTATCACTACTACTACTACTACTACTACTACTACTACTACTACTACTACTACTACTACTACTACTACTACTACTACTACTACTACTACTACTTGCACTACCACCACTTAACCTGACAATAAAGGAAATATTAACCCTCAAATCACACCGGCATATGAGTAGAACAGTAACACTATCGAGGCAATATAATAAAGTGACCCTTCGTCAACCCTCTATATGCGTGAAGGGGCCTCTTTACACCCTATGGACGGCCCTTCATATCCGCTGTCCTGAGTAACTACTTATTGAAGCACTTGTTACTTCCCCCTTCATTCTCTTGTTACTTCCTACCTACTGGTGTGGGTGTGTGTGTGTGTGTGTGTGTGTGTGTGTGTGTGGTGTGTGTGTGTGTGGGTGTGTGTGTTGAAGGGGAGTAAGGATGAGAGAGAGAGAGTAGATAGATAGAGAGCGCGCACACACACAGACCTATCCACTCCTCACATCCTACAGTGGCCGCCAAATATTGTGGCGGTCTGGGCAGGTGATCATGACGCATTAGCCGCCAAATTAATAACCTGTCAATTGTTTTCGCGCGCAGCATTAACAAGCGAGATTTAAAGTTGGTGAGATGGCAACAAGGCACTGATACTTAAGCCGTGTTTTTGTCGTCCAAGCATCGTCTTGGATTACGAAGACCACTTCAATAACACTTGCTGAAATGTGTGTTATACTGCTTTGTGATATTGTTTGCAATGTTTTGGACTGATTATTATTTCGGCCCCTACCAAGCTTGTTGTGTTTTTGTCGCAGAAACCAATCCGTTTTCAATTGCGAGAAAAAAGCGGGCTTCGTACCAAGACGATGCTTGGACGACAAAAACACGGCTTAGCAACACCGCAGGGGGTATGGACGGTTGTACGTTAAATCAAGCAAGTCAGTGCTTGGAGGACAGTGATAGCGCACACACTGTTTCACTTCTTTCGTCATTAGTTACGAGGCTATTTTCAAACCGTGCAATCGTTTATCGAGTTGTTTTTATTATTTTTTATATGAAGTTTAAGTTATTATGAAGTTAAAAGCTGCACTGTTAAAAATGTGGGAGGAACTACCAAAAGAGCTTCTTCAAAAACTTGCAGACTCGTTACCTAACCGACTGTAGGATGTTATACAGAGAAAAGGGAATGCAATCAAGTACTAGGACACTGGTAAGTTACACAGTTTCTTGTTACCTCCGCCAACGAAGTTGGAGGGGTTATGTTTTCACCCCGATCTGTCTGTCTGTCTGTTTGTTAGTGTACAGGATTTCTCAAAAAGTTACGAATAGATTTGGACCAAACTCGGTATACCAAGTCTATTTGGTATAAGGAAGAACTGATTTAATTTTGGATGAAATCTATTGACAACTGTTGCCATGGCAACCAATTGATGAAATATTCGGCCGGAGGTATGCGCTGATACTGAGTGCATAATGCATATATATAATATATATATATATATATATATATATATATATATATATATATATATATATATATATATATAAATTGATGAAATATTCGGGCGGAGGTATGCGCTCTACTGAGTGCCCCCCCCCCTAGTTTTTAATGTTTTGCGAATACATTGTTGCATTTTGAGTGGGCGTGTCACTGACGGCATCAGGAAGTCCGACCGCCACAACATTTGGCGGCCACATAATATAGCATCCTTTCATCCCCACAAAACATCCTTACACCTATTAACGTCACACAGACATCCTTCTCCGTCACCACCACCACCACCACAATCCCCACCACCACCACAATCACCACCATCACCAGCACAACCCAAACGTTAATCAAAACCTCAGTGAGTAACTCCAGCGCGTCGTATAGCTCCCTTTTGACGCCATTTGAGTCATTTGAGTCAGCCGAGGTTCTTGCGTTGCCGCCTGGGAGTAATGACAGTCACTGCTAAAGGTGGCTCTTCCCCTTGTAATTTGCTTCCTATTTTGGCGTGGACTCCATTATCCGAGTGTGCGAGGCGGGAGTCAAGGGTCAGGTTAGCGATGACTCGGCCGATTGTCTTAAGAGTGTTGTGGATGGACAGGGCGCCGCTAGACACAGAGACATGGTGGTGGTGGTGTTGTGCTGTCTGTTGATACTTTTCCTTCCCTCTCTCCCTCTCTCCTTCCTTCCTTCTCTTCTTCTCTCCTTCTTCCTTCCTTCCTTCCTTCTCTTCTTCTCTCCTTCCTTCCTTCTCTTCTTCTCTCCTTCTGTTTCGTTTTTCCTGTTCTGCCTGCCTGTTGATAATTTTCCTTCCCCTTCTCCCTCTCTTCTCCTTCCTTCTCTCTTTCGCTCCTCCCTCCGTCCATGTATCCATTCCCTCTTCCTCCTGATATTCCTTCCTTCCTTCCTTCCCTCTCCCTTTCTCCTTCCTTCCTCTCTTTCGCTTCTCTCTTCCTCCCTCCTCCTCCTGATATCAGATGCTTCAGGTAACAAATAGTCTCCAGCATCAGTGTTATTACTTCCAGACAGTTTACTTTTTCTTCTTCATTTATTTCACATAGCGACGTCGATTGAAACACTTGCTTTCACCTCATGTTTCATCGGCGCGACGCTCGGCTTGGCTGCGATAGGCTGGCACGCGTCCAAACACCTCGCGTCAAGGCAACAGAAGACACAAAGTACCAAATAAGGGGGCGAGTCAAGGCAAGAGAAGAGACAAAATAACCCAAACAAGGTGAAGGAAGTAAAGTAAAGGAGCACGCCAAGGTTCCAGACCAATACCCGGCGGTCTTAACCCTTCACCCCAGATCTTTCCTTTGCTATATAAAATCGTCTGTTCTTAGCTATAAAATTACGAAAAGTAACTAAATAAACCAAATGAGTTAGTGGACAAGGATACTAAACAGGTCATATCTATAAAATATTGCTTATATGCACTTTAAATCGTCTAATGGTACCCAAATTACAATGGAAATTATGTTATGGGTCTCAAGGGGTTAAGGGTATGTGAGGGTATACGAAGCGGCTTGGGTAGTGTCCTGGGCAGCTTTGATAATCGCATCCACGTCGCTAAGTATATCATAGGAGCTAAGGAGGGATAGCCAAACTACAGAAGCCCTTAAGCTGCACGCCGGGCCAGGGGTTGGGGGCTGCCGTGCCGTGCCGTGCCGTGCCGTGCCGTGCCGTGCCGTGCCGTGCCGCCGTGCCGTGCCGTGGATAAGTATACCCGCGCCGTGCATGGGAGGAATGCACGCCGGCTACTGGATTTACTCCCCAGTCAGGCCTGCACGCCCTCCCCGCCCACCCCCGCCCACATGCACGACCTGGCTCCCGGGCACGCCTTGCAAGTACGCCTGCACGCCCGTATCCTCTCACGCCATCAGACATTAGCCATTATTACCCTTTTTCCTGCTTAACGTGAATGACATCTCAGGACAATTTTTTTTTTATCTTGTTCTAAAACCTTGGCTAGACGACTTTAATATATGATAAAAAGGTTATAGGAGTTAGTCGTTTGCTTTGCGCCGCCCCTCTCTCCCGACACGACCGCATCACCGCAGAGGAGGAGGAGGAGGAGGAGGAGGAGGAGGAAGGACCGGTCGGGTGGAGGCGGGTCGGGCACCGGGGCATCTGTAATTACCCAGCCACACTGAGTTGTTCCTGGCACGCACGCCGCCGCCGCCGCCACTACCACCATCATCACCACCGCCATCACTATACCACTACCATCATCACTACCACTAACATCATCACTACCGCTGCTACCACCATCACTACCACTACCATCATTACTACTGCCACTACCGCCACCATCACTGCTACCACCATCACTACCACTACCATCATTACTACTGCCACTACCACCGCCACCACTGCTACCACCACACTTCGTCACCACCGCGTCACCACTAACGTCACCACCACCGCCACACACTCATCATCACTACCACCATCATCATCACCACCATGGCTTCCAACATCGCCGCCGCCACCACAACACCTTCTCCTCCTCCTCCTCCTCCTCCACGACTCATATTTTATTCTTTTCCTTCTTCATTTTTGTCGGGAAATTCTGTCTGACCCCAGCTACCTGTACCGCGGCCTGTAACCTGCCTTGAGGACCTGCTTCACACACACACACACACACGCACACACACACATTCACACATTCACACACACACACACAACGACCAACGTGTGATGTGTTTTACCCTTTTTCTTGGTTTACTTAATTGACATTGACTAAGGACAATTTCTATTTTTATTTATCTTGTCTTAAAACCCAGACGAGTTTTATATACCTAAGACAAAAATGTTTTATATAGAAGTTAGTTATTTGCTTTAACCTCCTCGACAGCTAACAGGAGAGAGAACGTGTCAGCCTACCTTGGATTGCTTTAGTACTTAACCACTTCCCGCCCAGATCTTTCCTTTGCTATAAAAAATTGTATGTTGTTGAGCCATAGAATTACGAAAAGTAACTAAATAAACCAAATTAACGAGTGAACAGGATGCTAAACAGGTCATATCTATAAAAACATTGCTTATATTCATTAAAAATCATCTAATGGTGGTCAAATTACAATGAAAATTACGTTCTGGGCCTCAAGGGGTTAAGTTCATTCCCTCATGTTTGTATATTATGTTGTTGTTGTTTTCCTGTATGCTATAGGGTGAGAATAAATTATTATTACTATTATTATTTTGATGTGACGGGATTTGCGCTGTATAAAGGCAACTGGACAGAACTGGTCTATGTAGCTATGCAATTTATCCATTCAATTTACCGTTACGCTAGGAATAATGGATCAGTGAACTCGTGTAAACATGATAAGATCCAAGATTATTATACCAGATCCAACTATTATCTAGTATCGTTTATCTAGTTAGACAGAAGTAGATATTATATTTTTTAGTGTACGGTACTCATATTACTTTGTTATATAAAAGTGCAAACATTAAAACATAGGTAAACATTTGATATACCAGATCCAACTGTTCTTCCTTATCTAGTACCATTTATCTATAGTCTATTATTTTTATTATGGTCAAAATGCAGTAAGGAAGCCACGCCCCCTGCCTCCCCTTCTATACGTGAAGGTATCTACGTGGCAGCTGATTGGTGCATTCCTCGTATCATCACTACCAATCACAATATCTTCACTACTTAACAGCGGCGTGACCACTGGACAGAGCAATCTTCACTACAGAGGGATTTTTTATTTTGTCCCCCTCTGTAGTGAAGATTGCTCTGTCCAGTGGTCACGCGCTGTTAAGTAGTGAAGATATTGTGACTGGTAGTGATGATACGAGGAATGCACCAATCAGCTGCCCCGTAGAAAAGAGGGGGAGGCAGGGGGCGTGGCTTCCTTACTGCATTTTGACCATAATACAAAAAAATAGACTATAGTGAATCAGAGAAATATTCCGGTTTTTTTTCGTGTACGGGATTAATATTACTTGTTATATAAAATTGCGTGTCTAAATCCACTTTTTATCCCTTGTAACAGAACGAGTGGATGGTTTTTCTCCCTTATCTAGTATCTTCATTATCTTTATCTAGTTAGACAGTGGTAGATATTATGTTTTTTGTTTGTACGGGACTCATATTACATGTTATAATAAAATTGCGTGTCTAATCCACTTATTATCTCTTGTAACAGGCCGAGTGAATGGATGGCGAAGAGTAGTGTTTACCTGACCACACGATGCAAGTTAAGAGACGCTGATGAGCCGTATCGCAACACAAAGTGGATCACAGTGTTGTAATACTAGAGTCCGTCCAGAGCGCTGATGACGAACACACAAAAACAAAAAAAACTAAACAAAAAAACCTGTCGTACCGTAAAGCCAAAGCGATGGATTTGTTTTGTTATTGAAAAGTGGCGGATTTATGGCAATGAAGCAAAGAAGTGAAGAGTTAGCATGTTGGACTAGTGTTTACATTGTTGTGTGTGGTGTGTGTGTGTGTGAGTGATAAGTGATAGGAAAATAGTTAAACATTGTGATATGAAGTGAGTCTATTAAAAAGAAAAAAAACTGATAAGTGACAAAAAGGGAAAAAATTGTGTGAAGTGACAAAAAAGAAAAAAAAATGAAGTTACAAAAAAATGGAAGTGACAAAAACGAGAAAAAAACACTGGACAAAAAAAATTGGAAGTGACAAAAAAGAAAAACAACTGGTATGAAGTGACAAAAAAGAAGAAAAAACCAGGTATGATGTGACAAAAAAACGAAGTGACAAAAAAGGAAAAAACACTGAAATGACAAAAACTGGAAGTGACAAAAAAAGAAAAAAATGGTGAAGTGACCCAAAAAAATTGAAGTGACAAAAAAAAACGTATGAAGTGACAAAAAATAAGAAAAAAAACTGGTGAAGTGACAAAAAACTGATAGTGACAAAAACGAAAAAAAACCATGTATGAAGTGACAAAAAAAAAAAGAACTGGTGGTGATATAAAAGATAAAACAAGAAACACAACTCCCTTATGAATGAAACGCGATCCTGCATGAAGTGAAACAAACCTATATGAAACAAATGAAACTTACATCCAATATGCAACGTTTCAATACGACTTAAAACAAAAAAACAAATCCAAGTGAAACGTTACTTTAAAAAATATCTTGGCGACGTTAAACAAGATTCTTATGATATATAACACAGCAAATATATAAGATAGAAACTTAAGGAAGGAAGATATAAGCCTACAGCTGCTATAGGCTAAAAAAAAAGAAGAAAAAAAAGCAGAAGGTATAAGCCTATATAAGAGGGGGAGTGGTGAAGGGGCCCCATTTTCGCCAACTTAACGTGCGGCGACTATATGCATGTACCAGTACCACCACTGCAATTACGTCTCCGCCACTACAATCACCACTACAATCACCACTAACCTCCACTTCAACCTGAGTTTAATTACGTAATAACGAAGACATCAAGTCACCTCCAGTGCAAGTAAGTGATCATTATTGTTGCTATTATCATTACTTTATTATTATTATTATTACTGTTATTAGTATCATCACCATTCTTGCTTATTGTAGGTGGCTGTAATAGTAGTAGTAGTGATAGTGTTGTAGACTGTAGGAGAGAGAGAGAGAGAGAGAGAGAGAGAGAGAGAGAGAGAGAGAGAGAGAGAGAGAAGAGAGAGAGAGAGAGGAGAGAGAAAAAGAAAAAAAACAAGAAAAAAAAACAATAACAAGCAAAACATTAAAGGGATTTTTTTTCTTTTTTCTCATTTACTGTTTTTTTCCCATGCTTCCTTTCCCATCGCCTCCTCTCTCGTCTTTTCCAATATGCAAAATTTCATCTGTGTTCAAATTTAGAGAGTACAAAGAATATATATGGTTCTGCCGTGTGGATAAAGTGCTCTCTCTCTCTCTCTCTCTCTCTCTCTCTCTCTCTCTTTTCTCTCTCTCCTCTCTCTCTCCTCTCTCTCTCCTCTACTTACCTTCAACTCTCTCTCTCTCTCCTCCTCTACTTACTTCCTCTCTCTCTCTCACTCCTACTACTTACCTTCAACTCTCTCTCTCTCTTCTCTACTCTCTTCCTTCAATCTCTCTCTCTCTCTCTCTCTCTCTCTCTCTCTCTCTCTCTCTCTCTCTCTCTCTCTCTCTCCTCTCTCTCCTCTCTCTCTCTCTCTCTCCCCCCTTACCTTCAACAAGAGACGTAAGCAGCGTGACATTAGCAGCCTTTCTCCGCCCGGCCGGTAAATTAAGTCCGATCTTTTCAAGTTTGTCCCGCAGGATTCGCCCGCCGTTCTTACTCTTGGCTCTGTAACGAAGGAAGGAAAATATTAAGTAACACAGAAAAAGAACACATGACACATACAAAGAAAAAGGGAACATTGAGTAACACACAAGGAGCACATGACACCTACAAAGAAAAGGGGACATTAAGTAACACACAAGGAACACATGACACATACAAACAGAAGGGAACATTAAGTAACACATAAGGAACACATGACACCTACAAAGAAAAGGAGACATAGTAAGTAACACAAGGAACACATGACACATACAAACAGAAGGGGACATAGTAAGTAACACATAAGGAACACATGACACATACAAAGAAAAGGGGACATTAAGTAACACACAAGGAACACATGACACATACAAACAGAAGGGAACATTAAGTAACACATAAGGAACACATGACACCTACAAAGAAAAGGAGACATAGTAAGTAACACAAGGAACACATGACACATACAAACAGAAGGGGACATAGTAAGTAACACATAAGGAACACATGACACATACAAAGAAAAGGGGACATAGTAAGTAACACATAAGGAGCACATGACACATACAAAGAAAAGGGAACATTAAGTAACATAGAATAGGGGACATATGACACATACATACAGAAGGGAACATATTTAGTAACACATAACTAACACATAACACAGAAACATAAGGTAACATGGGTACATACATAATATGGGAAATAATAACTATAATCACAAATAATTCAATAACAGTCACTGAATTGCATGACATGACACTGACATGAAATAATGATCACTTAACCCCTTCACGCCCAGATCTTTCCTTTGCTATAAAAAATCGTCTGTTATCGAGCCATAAAATTACGATAACTAACTAAATATACCAAATTAGCTAGTGGACAAGGATACTAAACAGGTCATATCTATAAAATATTGCTTATATTCACTAAAAATCGTCTAATGGGTCCCAGATTACAATGGAAATTACGTACTGGGCCTCAAGGGGTTAATAACGATCACATGACACATACAAACTAATATTAGGTGATATAGTGCATAAATATAGTGAATATGAAAGTTATTGTTAGTTATTGCGTTTGAGTACTAATATAAATGCGAGAGGTAGTTCTATTTTATATCTGTAAAGTTTCATTAGTGCAGTAAAACGTGTAAACATTTCATCCGTGTTCAAATTTAGAGAGTAAAAAGAATATATGTGGTTCTGCCGTGTGAATAAAGTGTGCTCTCTCTCTCTCTCTCTCTCTCTCTTCTCTCCTCTCTCTCTCTCTCTCTCTCTCTTCTCTCTCTCTCTCTCTCTCTCTCTCTCTCTCTCTCCCAGGAATGTATTTATAGCCATTTACTCAAACTAAGAATACGTAATTTTGATCATATCCAGAT
>JACEEZ010016798.1:350000-397500 GCA_016584305.1 Chionoecetes opilio
TTGTTATTATTCCTTTCTCTGTTTTTCTATCCGTTCTATCCTTTATCTTTCCTTTCCATCAACCACATCAGCTCAGAAGTAAAGAGAGAGAGAGAGAGAGAGAGAGAGAGAGAGAGAGAGAGAGAGAGAGGAGAGGAGAGGAGAGAGAGAGAGAGAGAGAGATAATGGGTCATACTAGAAGAAACCTAGGGAAATAGATGTAACGCACTCATTCTCTCTCTCTCTCTCTCTCTCTCTCTCTCTCTCTCTCTCTCTCTCTCTCTCTCTCTCTCTCTCTCTTCTCATTGTGAAGGGGTAATGGAACCGTATATAATGAAGGGACAAAGCCATCTCTCCACCTACTCGAACACTACTGATGCACCTGAACGAAGGGAGAGAAAGAGGAGGAGAGAGAGAGAGGAGAGAGGGGGGGGGAGGGAGGGAGAGAGAGAGAGAGAGGGGGAGGAGAGGGGGAGTTGATGACAGGTAGGGAGGTAGGAAGGTAGATTGATTGTAGGTAGGTCTGTAGGTAGGGAGGGAAAGATGAATAGGTAGATGTGGGTAGATAAATGGTGAAATTATTACTCAGTGAAGAGGTGGTGGAAGAGAGAGAGAGAGAGAGAGAGAGAGAGAGAGAGAGAGAGAGAGAGAGAGAGAGAGAGAGAGAGAGAGTATAATTATATATTTGCACAAAAAAAATAAACTGTAGAATATATAATAGAATGAGGTTGAGGAAAAAAAGACGATTGTTTCCGAAAACCCAAACCCCAAAAAACAGGTGAATATTTCTTTTTGTGACCCCAGAAAGGCCTCCCGGGGTCCTCTAGGTCAGTGTAGCGTGACCTCACATTGACCTGACCTGACCTCACCTTATTTACGCCGCAGCCTCGCACAAACACACGAACGCAAGAGGGTGAAAGCAGCTCAGAACACGACAACAAAAATATTTATAACGCAGCTAAGAGGGAGGAGGAGTGTTTTCATTCATGGTGGTGTACCTGTTGTGCATATTCCCCCTTATGAAAACTAGTGGCTGCATTTCCATCACAGCGATTAAAGGGGTTTACAAAGACTACTGTATACGAGAGAGAGAGAGAGAGAGAGAGAGAGAGGGGGAGGAGAGAGAGAGAGAGGGGAGAGAAGAGAGAGAGAGGAAAAGAGAAGAGAGAGAGATAAAAGAACAAAAGAAAAATGAAGAAGAGAGGGGCAATAAAAAAGTAAAATTTAGGAAGAGAAATGTAAAAGGAAAGGAGTGATTATTAGAGAGGGAGGGAGGGGGAGAGGGGGGAGAGAAGAGAGGAGAGGAGAGCGGAGGGGGGAGGAGAGAGAGAGAGAAAAAGAAAAGGGGGGAGAAGGAGGAGTCTTGGAGTTTCTTAGTAATTTAACGCCGATGTATAATTAGCTAGCCTCTTTTTCTGTTTGTGAATCTTGTTTTGAGTTAGTATTATTGTTTTAAAGTATTTTGTAGTGTCTTTCCTGTATCTAGAAAATGTATTGCTATGTCGGAATTAATGAAGAGAGATTCTTCGTTGCTTTAGATGCACGTTATAGTTCTGTTTCTGAAATGTTGGTGGTTAGTGATGAAGTAATGAATATATTTGCGATATTTATTAACCCTTTGAGACCCAGAACGTAATTTCCATTGTAATTTGGGTACCATTAGACGATTTTTAGTGACTATAAGCAGTATTTTATAGCTATGACCTGTTTAGTAGCCTTGTCCACTAACTAATGTGGTTTATGCAGTGACTTTTCGTTATTTTATGGCTCGAAAACAGACAATTTTTTTATAGTAAAGGAAAGATCTGGGCGTGAAGGGGTTAAGAAATCCATCATTCATATGAACACAACCGTATAGTTTCCTTCAATGCTTTGTCATCTATGCGTTTTTTTTGTCACTTATTAAAACAGTCAAGAATGATGAGTGTATTTTAATTTGCGACACTCTTAAACAGTCAAGAATGATGAGTGTATTTTAATTTGCGACACTCTTAAACAGTCAAGAATGATGAGTGTATTTTAATTTGCGACACTCTTAAACAGTCAAGAATGATGAGTGTATTTTAATTTGCGACACTCTCAAACAGTCAAGAATGATGAGTGTATTTTAATTTGTGACACTCTTAAACAGTCAAGAATGATGAATGTATTTTAATTTGCGACACTCTCAAACAGTCAAGAATGATGAGTGTATTAATTTTAAATCTTAAAAAAGTCAAGAATGATGAGTGTATTTTAATTTGTGACACTCTTAAACAGTTCAAGAATGATGAGTGTATTTAATTTGGAACTCTCAAACAGTCAAGAATGATGAGTGTATTTTAATTTGTGACACTCTTAAACAGTCAAGAATGATGAGTGTATTTAATTTGTGACACTCTTAAACAGTTCAAGAATGATGAGTGATATTTAATTTGTGACACTCTTAAACAGTCAAGAACTGATGAGTGTATGTTTATTTGTGACACTCTTAAACAGTCAAGAATGATGAGTGTATTTTAATTTGTGACACTCTTAAACAGTCAAGAATGATGAATGTATTTTAATTTGTGACACTCTTAAACAGTCAAGAATGATGAATGTATTTTAATTTGTGACACTCTTAAACAGTCAAGAATGATGAATGTATTTTAATTTGTGACACTCTCAAACAGTCAAGAATGATGAGTGTATTTTAATTTGTGACACTCTTAAACAGTCAAGAATGATGAATGTATTTAATTTGCGACATCTCAAAACAGGTCAAAATGATGAGTGTATTTTAATTTGGACACTCTTAAACAGTCAAGAATGATGAATGTATTTTAATTTGTGACACTCTTTTAAAAAGTCAAGAATGATGAGTGTATTTTAATGGTGACACTCTTAAACAGTCAAAAATGATGAGTGGTATTTTAATTTGTGACACTCTTAAACAGTCAAGAATGATGAGTGTATTTTAATTTGTGACACTCTTAAACAGTCAAGAATGATGAGTGTATTTTAATTTGCGACACTCTTAAACAGTCAAGAATGATGAGTGTATTTTAATTTGCGACACTCTTAAACAGTCAAGAATGATGAGTGTATTTTAATTTGCGACACTCTTAAACAGTCAAGAATGATGAGTGTATTTTAATTTGCGACACTCTCAAACAGTCAAGAATGATGAGTGTATTTAATTTGGACACTCTTAAACAGTCCCAAAAATGATGAGTGTATTTTAATTTGTGACACTCTTAAACAGTCAAGAATGATGAGTGTATTTTAATTTGTGACACTCTTAAACAGTCAAGAATGATGAGTGTATTTTAATTTGTGACACTCTTAAACAGTCAAGAATGATGAGTGTATTTTAATTTGCGACACTCTTAAACAGTCAAGAATGATGAGTGTATTTTAATTTGCGACACTCTTAAACAGTCAAGAATGATGAGTGTATTTTAATTTGCGACACTCTTACTAATCTATCTAAAAGACATATCTAAAGACAAGCCATTATTTTCGTAAACACTAAATCGAATCATTTCCTTAATTAATGTTATCTTACGTTACTCAAGACTTCACGGAATCATGGACTTGCATAATGTGTGCCTCGTGGGTTAAAAAAAAATTAGTCGCAATAAGAAAAATAAATAGATGCTTAGTTATCGTAAAAGCACAACATGAACACTTTCTTGTATTTTACGCATGACTTTAATTTTATGAAGAAACGTTGATATGAAGAAACGTTTGCTGTGTGGCGTGTCTTGTCGGAAAATTTGGTCGTATTATTATTTTTTTTTATATCGCAAAGGACTGACCAGAGAGAGAGAGAGAGAGAGAGAGAGAGAGAGAGAGAGAGAGAGAGAGAGAGAGAGAGAGAGAGAGAGAGAGAGAGAGAGAGAGAGAGGGCAAAAAGAAAAGAAAAAAGAAAAAAGTAAAATATGACAAGACGTTGATAAATATTGCTGTGGAGTGTTTGATTTATCGGAAAACTGGATCGTATAGGAGCACCAATATTATGTACACTTATTAACACTTAACCTAAATGTCAACAAGGGGGGGGCGGGGGTTAAGGGTTGGAGGGGGGGAAGAGGAATCGATGGGATCATTCTGGGCCACCGCGTCCAAATCCCCCGCGGCCCTGCATGCGGTTCCTCCCTCGCCAAAAGAACTAAACAAACACCGCACAATCCAATTTTCACCCTTGCGTCCCTCTCCCCTGGGGCCGCAATACCCCAGGGGCCGCAATACCCCAGGGGCGAGGGAAGGACACAACGGATGGTTTATGGAACTGTCGCCGATGGGAATTCTCGCCGAAACACCAACTTAGAACTCTCGCCGACGTGGAAATGTGAACCTAACCTGGACATTGGCACCTAACTTAACCTAACTGATCAAGCTAATGGTAGTATTTCATCCCTGAATGCAGAAACACGGGTAAAACTTGATTAAATGTATATATTGGGTCCTGAAATATCAAGAATTGGAACACTCGACGACGGCGGCGAGAATTCCTATCGGCGACAGTTCCAGGTACCGAACGGGTTTTATAGTACGAGTCTTGATTTTTGGTCGCGTTAACATATACCAAATAAAAATTAGGCATGAATGATTAACAATTTTTTCTTTTAATTAATCTATAAAACACAGTAAAAATTAAACATCAACGATTTACTTGATTTTTTTCCTTTGACTATTTATGATGACTATTTTGCCTATATGTTTAGATGTCAATATTAGGCACGAACGAGTAACTATTTTTTCCCCTTACATCGACCTACGTTATTTAAATGGACATATCACGTGTTAAAAATGTTAGTTTTTCTCTTATTTTCTGTTAAATTGTGTCTTGAAATCAGTGGCTATAAATAACGTGAATATATTTCCACGTAGTGTCTAATCTTCATCAACATTATTTCTAAGCTGGAAAGAATACAGATAGTTTTTTTAAAGGCTTGCGATATTATTTTATGCATTTTGTGGCGTTTTATGGCGCTTTATGGCGTTTTGTGGCGTTTTATGGCATTTCATCCTTAGTTCTTCCTCAGATCTTCTACTAAACTACTATTACTACTACTACTACTACTTCTACTAAATTCCTACTATCTACTACTAAACTCTCTAATACTACTACTACTACTACTACTACTACCACTACTACTACCACTACTACTACTGTACTACTACTACTCCTACTACTACTACTATATACTACTACTACTACTACTACTATTACTATATACTACTACTACTACTATATACTACTACTACTACTACTACTACTACTGTACTACTACTACTGTACTACTACTACTACTATATACTACTACTACTACTATGTGCTACTACTACTACTACTATATACTACTACTACTACTATATACTACTACTACTACTACTACTACTGCTACTACTACTAAACTCCTACTATCTACTACTACTACTACTACTACTAATACTACTACTACTACTACTACTATATGCTACTACTACTACTACTATATACTACTACTACTATATACTACTACTACTACTACTACTACTACTGCTACTACTACTAAACTCCTACTATCTACTACTACTACTACTACTACTACTACTATATACTACTACTACTACTACTACTACTAAACTGCTACTATCTACTACTACTCCTACTACAACTGCTACTACTGCACTACTACTACTACTACTACTAAACTCCTACTCTCTACTACTACTACTACTACTACTACTACTATAACTACTACTACTGCACTACTACTACTACTAAACTCCTACTATCTACTACTACTACTACTACTACTTCTACTAAATTCCTACTATCTACTACTAAACTCTTACTACAACTACTACAACTACTACTACTATATACTACTACTCCTACTACTACAACTACTACTACTGTACTACTACTACTCCTACTACTACTATATACTACTACTACTACTACTACTATATACTACTACTACTACTATATACTACTACTACTACTATATACTACTACTACATACTACTACTACTACTACTATAGACTACTACTACAACTACTACTATATACTACTACTATATACTACTACTATTACTACTACTACTATTACTACTATTACTACTACTACTACTGTACTACTACTACTACTACTACTACTGTACTACTACTACTGTACTACTACTGCTACTACTACTACTGCTACTACTACTACTACTACTACTACTACTACTACTACTACTACTACTATTACTTACTACTATTACTGTACTCACTACACTGTACTACACTACTACTACTACTACTACTACTACTACTAAACTACTACTACTACTACTACTATACTACTATTTACTACACTACTTACTACTACTACTACTACTACTACCACTACCACTACTACTACTACTACTACTACTAAATCTTCTTCCACCTGTACTTTCTCTTTCACATCCTCCAGGTAACAACACGTGACCCTAAATCTCAGTGGCCTTGACCCTTGACCCCTCAGTGCCTTTGTGACGCCTTCCCCCCAACTGCGTGACCTTCATCTTGACCTCTGAGTGCCAAGGCCATGACTCCTTCCGGCAGCTTCACTCTCATTGTTCTTCCTTTCGCCTCCTTGCGGTTAAGTTATGTGTTCCTCCTCCTCCTCCTCCTCCTCCTCCTCCTCCTCCTCCTCCTCCTCCTCCTCCTCCTCCTCCTCCTCCTCCTCCTCCTCCTCTTCCTCTTGTGCCTCTTAGTTCTTGTTATTCTTTTGTTCTTTTCTTTCTTTATGAGTTGTAATACTTTTTTTTGCGTTATTTTAGTCGTGGTATAATTATTATTATTTTTTTTTATTTATTAAGATTTTATGATTTGATTTGATTTTATTTATTTGACTTGTTTTTCTTTTGTTTTTCGTCGTGACTTATTATTTTTTCGTTTATTTGTTCATATAATTTTTTTCTTCTATAATTTCTCTGTTTATGTTTTTACTTGTTCTCATATTTTTGTCGTTTTCTTACGCATGCATATTTTTTTCTTTCATTTTCTAGTTTGCGGTCAACGACTTTTACTTTCCTTAGCTATTTTTTTTTTGAGAGAGAGAGAGAGAGAGAGAGAGAGAGAGAGAGAGAGAGAGAGAGAGAGAGAGAGAGAGAGAGAGAGAGAGAGAGAGAGAGAAGAGGTCTGTTAAGGAAGACTATTGTATTTTTCATCTTACATAACAAAAATTACAAAAATAACAAAAATAACAACTCATCGGTTTTTCTCTCGACACGGTATAGTAAACAGGGAAGGGCGGGTGGAGTGCTCCCTCATATTTGTCTTCTCCCGCCCCTATACATCTTCTAGTATTTTTTTCTTCTACCTTAAACGTTGAAGAAGAGGAAGTAGAGAAGAGGAGGAAAGCTTTAAACATCGTCCATCTGTCGTTTCTTCCTCTAATACTGAAGGTGAGAAAGCAAGTCTAACTATAATTTAACCTAACTAACTAACCTATAACTAACTAACCTATAACTAACTAACCCCTACTGCCCTATAACTCTCCTTACTATATACAAAACTTGACTAGCCATAACTAACTAAGGAAAGTAACTCTATAACAACTAATTAGTACAGGAACTAAACATAACTACTCTATATAAAATAATGCTTAATGTTCATGCCCAGAATTGTCCTTGCTAATATTACCAAAAATTCGTATTTGTTAAGGGGTTAAGGAAAGTAACTGAATATGCCAATTAGTTAGTGGGCAAGGATACTAAACAGGTCATATCTATAAAATATTGCTTATAGTCACTAAAAATCGTCTAATGGTACCCAAATTACGATGAAAATTACGTTCTGGGTCTCAAGGGGTTAAGAAAGACTGTTACAATACGGATCTAAAGTCATATTATAAAATGCTCTGCAAGCCTAAGCAAGAAGTTACAATAAAATCTTTTGGGATCAAGGGTTGTGTTTTTACAACTGTATGATCAATTGGATCCTGAGCCCTAAGAGACTTATACTACATCCTCGCATTACCGTAAGATCTAATTAACAACCTCCCTCGTCTTTTAAAAGTAAAAAAAACCCTGATGAATGCGGAAAAAATAGAAATATGAAACTTGTTAAAAAATAGAAATGTGGAAAAGCCGAGAGGTAAATTTTCTTATCAAGTAACGTATTTTCCTTCTATTTTTTTTTTCTCTCTCTCTCTCTCTCCTCTCTCTCTCCTCTCTCTCTCCTTCTCTCTCTCTCTCTCTCTCTCTCTCTCTCTCTCTCTCTCTCTCTCTCTCTCTCTCTCTCTCTCTCTCTCTCTCTCTCTCTCTCTCTCAAAATTGTCGGGAAGAGACAGAAAGTGAGAAGGAAGAGGAAGACATTAGCATCATCATCTCTCTCTCTTCTCTCTCTCTCTCTCTCATCTCTCTCTCTCCTCTCTCTCTCCTCTCTCTCTCTCTCCTCTCTCTCTTCTCTCTCTCTCTCTCTCGCAAAATTGTCGGAAGAGACAGAAAGTGAGAAGGAAGAGGAAGACATTAGCATCATCATTCTCTCTCTCTCTCTCTCTCTCTCTCTCTCTTCTCTCTCTCTCTCTCTTCTCTCTCTCTCAAATTGTCGGAAAGAGACAGAAAGCGAGAAGGAAGAGGAGACATTAGCATCATCATCTCTCTCTCTCTCTCTCCTCTCCTCTCGTCTCTCTCTCTCTCTCTCTCCTCATCTCTCGTCTCCTCGTAAGTCTCTCTCTCTCATCTCTCTTCTCTCTCCATCTCTCTCACATCTTCATCTCTCTCTCCTTCATCTCTCTACTCTCTCTTCTCTCTTCTCTCTCTCTTGTCTTCGTCTCCTCTCTCTCTCTCTCTCTCGCTCTCTCTCTTCTCGTCTCTCTCTCTCTCTCAATTCAGTCTCTCTACTCTCTCTCTCTGCTTCTACTATCTGCTCTCTCTCTCTCTCTCTCCAACGAAAAGATAAAAAGGAACAAACGTCAAGACCTCGGTAAGATGCGCCTCGTCATCCCAACAGCCTCCCGAGGAACACGATGAGACAGACAAACAAGTGGAAAATTCATGACTGATTCCTTGTCCCATTTCCTAACTGTATATTTCAAGGGGGAGGAAGGGAAGGAAGGGAAGGAAGGGGAGTATTGACCTTGAAAATTGTAGGTCTTGTCTTTAGAATAACTTTGCATTTTTGGGGGGCAAGTAATTGATTATTCTTAAGTTTCAAGTCGAGTTTTAGACGTGTTTCGCTTTTAATTATTGCCTTATTTAGTGTTTTATTAAATTTTGATGAGTTATTGATGGAAAATCTGGACTGTTTTGGGGTTTAATAGATGTTCGTAGACTTGTGTTAGTAAACCCTATTCCTCCTCCTCCTCCTCTTCTTCTTCTTTTTGTCTATACCCTACTCTTCCTCCTCCTCTTCTTCCTCTTGTGTATACTCTACTCCTCCTCCTCTCATCTCTCACTCTCTTCTATTCCTTCCTCTCCTCCTCCTTTCTCCTCTGTTATCCCTCTCTTCCTCCTCTTCTTGCTCTTGGTATACCCTCTCTCTCTCCCTTCCTTCCTCCTCTCTCTCCTCTCTTCCTCTTGTGTACACCCTACTCTACCTCCTCCTCCTCCTCCTCTCCTCCCTCCTCCATCCTCCTTCTTGTGTCCTCCCCTACCGCGCCACCTCCATTCACGTGTGAGTCCTCCCCCTTGGGCCCCGCCTGCCAGGTGTGACACGGGGAGCCACAACCTGCGCCCCTGGTTTCGCGTCCTTGGGGGGAGACACGCCTGTGCCACGCGACACCACACTATTACTACACACCCCTCCCCCTGCCCCCTCTTTGCCCCCCAGCCCTACGTCCCCCCCAGTCCCTCTCCCTGTTCCTCTTCTCCCCGCCCCAGCCCTCCACCCACGCCGTTGCCTTCGAGCTAAAGACTCTTCAAGCAAAGGTGTCCCATTAATGTTTGAATTCCACACACTCAGACTCACACTCACACTCACACCCACCCACACACACACACACACACACACACACACACACACACACACACACACACACACACACACACACACACACACCCACACACACACACACACACACAATAACATCGTTTATTCCTGCATTTCCTCGCCATCTGCTCTGTAGTGTCCACCGGTTTTTTAATAATTTTGATATGAAGTCTTTCTATATGAAGCTTTTGTGTGTGTGTGTGTGTGTGTGTGTGTGTGTGTGTGTGTGTGTGTGTGTGTGTGTGTGTGTTTTCATGGTTGCAGGACAAGGATACCTGAGCCATTTTTTTCGCCAGGTGTGCGAGTGAGTGTTCGAGGCCGTGTTATTGCTGCCGTGTTGACGCTGCTGTTATTATTGTTATTATTTATTTTGTGTATGTTGAAGTGTTTCTGAGTTTCCGAGTCACTCATTCACTGGTGAGATGAGTTTGAGAGTAGAGTGGATGTGTGTGTGTGTGTGTGTGTGTGTGTGTGTGTGTGGTGTGTGTGTGTGTGTGTGTATGTGTGTGTGTGGAGGATATACCCACAGCCTCCCTTCCCTTACCTCACCTGTCGGCCTCACTATACCACCTGTTACTGTATCTCCTCATCTCCTCCTCCCTCATCTCCTTCTCCTTCATCTCTCTCATCTCCATCCTCTCTATTCCTTCATCTCCTTCTCCCTCATCTCCTCCTTTCCTTCATCTCCTCCTCTCCTTCATCACCTCCTCCCGCATCTCCTTATCTCCTCCTCCTTCTCTTCATCATCTTTTCCTCTCCCTCATCTCCTTCTCCCTCATCTCCCACTCCTCCCTCTCCTCCATCCTCTCTATTCTTTATTCTCTATCCACTCATCCTTTTAGCTTACCTAAATTTATTATTCATTTCAGTGTCGCATTTAAGTTTATTCAGTGTCATAACCGCAAAATCCTCCTCCTCTCCCTCTCCCTCCTCCTCCTCCTCTCCTCCTCCAATGTCACCTTTACCATTACTGTCATCCCACACACCTACATCAACGTCATCATCATCAATACAATGAAATATTCGTAAGTAAATGGTGGTAATTCTCTCTTAGGGGAATTATGAACATTTTATAGCACATTTATATTATGTACTTTGTTGCCCCTTCGCCGTTAGGTAATACAGGAGGAGGAGGAGGAGGAGGAAGAGGAGGAAGGAGGAGGGAGGAAGGAGGAGGAAGAAGAAGAAGAGGAGGAGGAGGAGGAGGAGGAGGAGTAGTACAACAGAGCAAAATGTTGAAGAACTGTAATTATAAGTCGTGGGTATTGGCTTGTTACATGAGAGAGAGAGGAGAGAGAGAGAAGAGAGAGAGAGAGAGAGAGAGAGAGAGAGAGAGAGGAAGAGAGAGAGAGAGAGAGAGGAGAGAGAGGGGAGAGAGAGAGAGAAGAGAGAGGTGGACAAAGAAAGGAAAAAAAAGAGTTGGAAAAATAATGACCAATATAAATGTTACGAGAAGAGAAGAGAGAGAGAGAGGAGAGAGAGAGAGCGAAGAAGGGGAGAGAGAGGAGAGAGACGATGAGAGAGAGAGAGAGAGAGAGAGAGAGAGAGAGAGGTGGACAAAGGTAAAAAAAAATTGGAATAAAAAGTAATGACTAAAATAAGTTAAGAGAGAGAGAGAGAGAGAGAGAGAGAGAGAATGCCTCGCGCTCCAGATGTCTTGCTCATATCCGCTGAGGTATCATTAGTAACTGCAAGCATCGATGCGGGTCACAACACTCACAGGGGAAACGAGTTAAAAGGATGACGCGTGAAAGTCTTGAGCGGTGAGGCGAATCAAGGTTGAAAAGGTCAGGTGAATCAAGGTCGAAAAGGTCAGGTTAATCAAGGTCGAAAAGGTCAGGTGAATCAAGGTCGAAAAGGTGAGGTGAATAAGGTCGAAAAGGTCAGGTGAACCAAGGTCGAAAAGGTCAGGTGAATCAAGGTCGAAAAGGTCAGGTGAATCAAGGCTCAAAGAATCAAGGTCGAAAAGGTCAGGTGAATCAATCTCGAAAAGGTGAGGTGAATCAAGGCTCAAAGAATCAAGGTCGAAAAGGTGAGGTGAATCAAGGTCGAAAAGGTGAGGTGAATCAAGGTCGAAAAGGTCAGGTGAATCAAGGCTCAAGGAATCAAGGTCGAAAAGGTCAGGTGAAACAAGGTCGAAAAGGTGAGGTGAACCAAGGCTCAAGGAAACAAGGTCGAAAAGGTGAGGTGAATCAAGGCTCAAGGAATCAAGGTCGAAAAGGTCAGGTGAAACAAGGTCGAAAAGGTGAGGTGAATCAAGCCTCAAGGAAACAAGGTCGAAAAGGTCAGGTGAATCAAGGCTCAAGGAATCAAGGTCGAAAAGGTCAGGTGAATCAAGGTCGAAAAGGTGAGGTGAATCAAGGCTCAAGGAATTAAGGTCAAAAAAGGCTTCATTATGTTCTCTCTCTCTCTCTCTCTTTCATTTCGCAAAACCAGAGTCAATGCAAGAGAGAATTTAAGTGAGTAATTGAAATTATTAAATTGAATTAAATTGAACATTAATTGAAATTTAAGTCTAAGGCAAATTTTACAAGAGTTGATTCATCTTAATAATGTTACAAAGGATGGACTTTATAGGTGTTAGTGGATCGGGTGGAGGTGTAGACGAAGGGGTGTTAGTGTGGAAGGTGGAGAAATGTTTGTGAATTGGTAAAGTGAAAATGAGGAGGTGGAAGAATCAGGTAACAAAGGGTGGAATTTAGGGTATGAGTGGATCGCTGAGGTGTGAACGAAGGAGTGATAGTGTGGAGGAGAGGTGTTAGTGGATTAGTGAGGTGGAGAGGTGGAAGATGAGGTGGTGGGAGGAGTAAAGAAAAAAAAACATGATCAGGAGAGGAGAGAGAGAGAGAGGAGAGAGAGAAGAGAGAGAGAGAGAGGAGAGAGAAGAGAGAGAGAGAGAGAGAGAGAGAGAGAGAGAGAGAGAATGTAGAAAATGAGGTACTGGTTTTGATGTAGCATTATGAGAAGAACAAAAATGAGGAATAGCTGAAGGGGAGAAGGAAGAGGAGGAGGAGGAGGAGGAGGAGGAGGAGGAGGTGTGGAGGAAGAGGAGGAGGAGGAGGAAGGATGTAAAGAAAACGAAGTGTCATCATGTCATCTCGAGAGGTGCTTTGTTTTGTCATCTCATTCCTTCGCTTCAAACGGAATTACGCTGTTGTTTTTATCTCTCTACAAACGATATGAGAGAGAGAGAGAGAGAGAGAGAGAGAGAGAGAGAGAGAGAGAGAGAGAGAGAGAGAGAGAGAGAGAGAGAGAGCTCCATCACCACAGAAACCAAGACGATACGTAAGTTCTTCGTTTAAGCGGTTTTTGTTACCTCTTTATTTTGTCCTTGGCCAGTCCTTTGTGATGTAAAAAAAAAAATCTTGGTTTGCGAGGTCAACGGATCCAATTGTGTGTGTGTGTGTGTGTGTGTGTGTGTGTGTGTGTGTGTGTGTGTGTGTGTGTGAACCTGTCTGCCGGCCGGGTCGTCCCTCTAACGGTAAACCAGGTAATTGCCCAAGTGTTATTAATGTTTTGACCTGAACTAATAACATGGAGGAGGAGAGTGATGGTTGGCGAGACAGCATAGCCACAGCGCCACAGCAGTCACTCCACCACAGCACCACAGCAGCACAGCATCCCGCCTTGCTGCTGTGCCCTGTGTTCTTTGCTGTGACTGAGAACACTGGATTATTTTTTCTGTTATTTTGCCGATTTTTTTTGGAGTCGACTAGATATTCCTCTGTTTCCATCTGGTTTTTTTTTTTTTTTTTTTCTCTCTCTCTCTCTCTCTCTCTCTCTCTTTTCTCTCTCTCTCTCTCTCCTCTCTCTCTCTCTCTCTCTGCCCTTTCCTCCTCTAGTTTGTTATTCTTCAATCATCTTTGTTTCTCTCTCTCTCTCTCTCTCTCTCTCCTCTCTCTCTCTCTCTCTCTCTCTCTCTCTCTCTCTCTCTCTCTCTCTCTCTATATATATATATATATATATATATATATATATATATATATATATATAGAGATATATATATATATATATATATTATTATCCCCTGACTATTTTTTACCTATGTTTTTTTTCTTATCTTGCGGACAATTAATTTTCCTTCTTATCAACGAAGTGGCGAAGCTTTTCTCTGTCCTTTCTTACTTTTATCATCTGTTTTTAGCCTTTTTTTAATACGTAACATACTTAACATTTCTCATCTTCGTGTATCTCTCTCTCTCTTTGTCTCTCTTTTCCCTCTCTCCCTTCCCCTCCTTTCTCTCTATTCCTCTCTCCCTCCTCCTTCTTTCTCTCTCCCTCTCCTTTTCCTCTCCCTCCCCCTTCCTCCCGGCTAGTTTCTCTTCTCTCCCGCAGGCGGTCGAATCTGCTCTACCTGCACTGGACGCCTCAGATAATGAACTTTGTATTAGGTTTAATGACAGGTAAAGGCATGATATACCCAAACCTTTGCCTACTGTCTGCACGTCTGTAATCTACTTTCCTATCCCCTCCAGTTATCGCATTGTATCTACAGTTCTACACAGCCAGCAATAGGAGGAGAGTGGCTACCTGGTTTTTTTACTCTCTCAACTCTCTCACTCTTAGTTTTATTTCCTGGGCTCTCTCTCTCTCTCTCTGTCTCTTAGCTTTATTTCCTGGTCTCTCTCTCTCTCTCTCTCTCTCTCTCTCTCTCTCTCTCTCTCTTCTTATTTCTCTTCTCTCTCTCTCTCTCCTCTCTAGTTATTTCTGGCTCTCTCCTATCTCTGTCTCTTAGTTTATTTCCTGGTCTCTCTCTCTCTCTGTCTCTTAGTTTTATTTCCTGGGCTCTCTCTCTATCTCTGTCTCTTAGTTTTATTTCCTGGACTCTCTCTCACTCTCTCTTAGTTTTATTTCCTGGGCTCTCTCTCTCTGTCTCTTAGTTTTATTTCCTGGGCTCTCTCTCTCTCTCTCTGTCTCAGTTTTATTTCCTGGGCTCTCTCTCTCTCTCTGTCTCTTAGTTTTATTTCCTGGTCTCTCTCTCTCTCTGTCTCTTAGTTTTATTTCCTGGGCTCTCTCTCTCACTCTCTGTCTCTTAGTTTTATTTCCTGGGCTCTCTCTCTCTCTCTCTCTGTCTCAGTTTTATTTCCTGGGCTCTCTCTCTCACTCTCTGTCTCTTAGTTTTATTTCCTGGGCTCTCTCTCTCACTCTGTCTCTTAGTTTTATTTCCTGGGCTCTCTCTCTCTATCTCTGTCTCTTAGTTTTATTTCCTGGACTCTCTCTCTCTCTCTGTCTCTTAGTTTTATTTCCTGGGCTCTCTCTCTCTCACTCTCTGTCTCTTAGTTTTATTTCCTGGGCTCTCTCTCTCTCACTCTGTCTTAGTTTTATTTCCTGGGCTCTCTCTCTCACTTTCTCTGTCTCTTAGTTTTATTTCCTTGGCTCTCTCTCTCACTCTCTTAGTTTTATTTCCTGGGCACGCTCTCTCTCTCTCTGTCTCTTAGTTTTATTTCCTGGGCTCTCTCTCACTCTCTTAGTTTATTTCCTGGGCACGCTCTCTCTCTCTCTCTGTCTCTTAGTTTTATTTCCTGGGCTCTCTCTCTCACTCTCTTAGTTTTATTTCCTGGGCACGCTCTCTCTCTCTCTGTCTCTTAGTTTTATTTCCTGGGCTCTCTCTCTCTTAAGTTTTATTTCCTGGGCTCTCTCTCTCACTCTTAGTTTTATTTCCTGGGCACGCTCTCTCTCTCTCTGTCTCTTAGTTTTATTTCCTGGGCTCTCTCTCTCTCTCTTACTCTCAGCTTTATTTCCTGGGCACTCTCTCACTCTCTAACTCTCTCTGTCTCTTAGTTTTATTTCCTGGGTTCAGCATGGAAATACTCGCCGCATATCAGGTTGTGTCGAGTAAAACTGTAAAAGTGTGGAGAGTTTCGCGAGGGTGACAGGTCGAGTCTCCTGTTGGAAGCGGGCGTTTTGTTGACTTTGTGATATCGTTGTGTTTTTAGGTAACGGAATATCTTGTGTGCTGTTTTGGTGTACATGTCTGTCGTTTTGTGCTAGATCGATACACTTTTAAACCCTTGAGACCCAGAACGTAATTTTCGTTGAAATTTGGGAACCATTAGACAATTTTTATGAATATAAGCAATATTTTATAGATATGACCTGTTTAGTATCCTTGTCCACTAGCTAATTTGGTATATTTAGTTACTTATCGTTATTCTATGGCTAACAACAGACAATTTTTTTATAGCAAAGGATAGATCTGGGCGTGAAGGAGTTAACATCTAGTTTAATTGATCAGTTAATTAGTCAGTTAATCCTGGTTTTGTGTTTCTAAAGGCAGCCGTGCGCGTACAAATTATATATAGTGACGTGGTTATTTTTAATGTTTATTTTTCTTTTGGTTGTGTTCAAAAAACGCAAAAAAAACCATAAATAGTGACGTGGTCGTTTTTTTTATAATTTTTGTCTATTTTTCGTTGTTGTTGTAATAATTTTGCCACTCAAAACGTCCCACGAAGGTAATTAACTGAATGCTGTTAACCTTTGTGATGTGAAAATACGAACGGAAATGACAAAACAAACAAAACAACAAAAAATGGTGAAAAAACGAATTTGATAAAGATAAAACAAGAAAATATTAACCGAAACACCTCCTCACTATCCCTCTTCACACACACACACACACACACACACACACACACACACACACACACACACACACACACACACACACACACACACACACACACACACACAGCCTCATATATTATCCCCACAGTGATTTACAAACATAAACAAATAGCCGTGTTATTGTGAGAAACTTTTGTCAACACCCGACGATGAAAAGCAAAAGCGTAAACATTCTTGTAAATGAAAGTGTTCTCAGGAAGCAGCGACCAGGGACAGGAGAGAGAGAGAGAGAGAGAGAGAGAGAGAGAGAGAGAGAGGTCCAGAGAGAGCAGAGAGAGAGGAAGAGAGAGAGAGAGAGGAGGCTTGCGTCATCGGGAACGCACGGAACTAAAGATAAATTGAAATAGTTGAGCACAAGGGTTAGAGAGAGAGAGGAGGTGGATAGGGAAGAGGATAGAAATGAATAGGAGAAGGAGAGAGAGAGAGAGAGAGAGAGAGAGAGAGAGAGAGAGAGAGAGAGGAGAGAGAGAGAGAGAGAGAGAGAGAGAGAGAGAGAGAGAGAGAGAGATCAATTAAGGTGAGTACCAGGCGACCCAGGTGAGGCAGGTATAGAGGAGGAGAGACCAGGTGTGATGGAAAGGATGGAGGAAAGATGATATCACCTGGTGTTAGAGATGAACACAGGTGAAGAATGTTCCTCTTTCTTCTTTCTTCTTCAGAGAGAGAGAGAGAGAGAGAGAGAGAGAGAGAGAGAGAGAGAGAGAGAGAGAGAGAGAGAGAGAGAGAGAGAGAGAGAGAGAGAGAGAGAGAGAGCTGTTATCTCCTCTCACTGATTAATAGCGACAGCTGAATGTTCGACTGACTGACTAACTGACTGACTGGCAACTTGAGTGTCCTTGTTGATAGGAAAGCGAAATGGCTCATTCAGTCGACTTGTATAGAACGAACACGTAACGTCGAGTATCGGAAGGCGACTGAAGGGCTCCCCATCCCTCTCCCCCTCAAGTCGACTGAAGAGCCCCCCATCCCTCTCCCCCAAGTCGACTGAAGACCCCCCTCCCCCTCAAGTCGACTGAAGACCCCCCCTCGACCCCCCTCACAGGAGACACATGCAACAAACACGCAAGCCAAGTCATCGTGCCTCGGAAATAATCAAGGCGGGAGAACATTTTCAAAGTCATCTTCTTTTGCCTCTCAGAATGCGTGGCGAGTTACTCTTGGAGGAGGAGGAGGAGGAGGAGGAGGAGGAGGAGGAGGAGGAGGAGGAGGAGGGAACAACCCACGCCAAACACGGTCTCCGCTTCATTTGTTTGGCAGTGGCGAGGCGGTGCAGGGATGAGCTTATTACAATGGCCTTGCTGGACACGCGTTCGACTCCCCGGGGTGAATATTTAAAGCGGTGGAGTGGCGGAGAGAGAGAGAGGAGAGAGAGAGAGAGAGAGAGAGAGAGAGAGAGAGAGAGAGAGAGAGAGAGCCGGTCCGACCTCCCGCACACTCGCTATTTAATTTTCATTCCATGCCATTTACATTTCGACGTTTCAAGAGGGGAAAAAAATTAATAAGTCCTTAATTGTTCTTGTGTCTCGGCCGGTGTGGCGTGGAGGAAGGTGGTCGGTCCTGTTGGGTAGATATTTCCCGTTGTAACAGTCCTCCACTGCCTTCTGGATTCATTGAGTTGCATAAATCTTGTGATAAAAACTTGTCGGCATCAAGGTCATGCCATCACATTATGCAGGTTTTGGCGGGAAGGTGACAGCTGGTCGGCGGGGGCTGTGGCGGGGCGGGGGGCTGTGGCGGGGAGGGGGTGATGTGGCAGGGGGGGGGGGGGACGCACACAAACACTTCTCCTCGTAGCCCGGCTGTTCCCTGGACTTGTTGACCAGCGCTCGCCCGATGCCCCTGGAACGAGCCTCTAACACTACACTGTGTAGGGCCAGGCATCAGTCCGTGTTCGCGCGCCCATCAGACGGAACTGTGCTACAAGTAAACTTTGTGTCGAGGAAAAGTTCGCAAGACGATGACTGCCACAAACTAATGAAGCGACGGGAAGTGTTGTCGCACGGGTATACAAGGGGAGAAGGGGGGAGAGAGAGAGAGAGAGAGAGAGAGAGAGAGAGAGAGAGAGAGAGAGAGAGAGAGAGAGAGAGAGACGCCCCGGTCTGCTGTGCCTGAGGGCATGACCAGCCGCAAAGCCCCAGGTGATCGCCCTGGGTTGACGACCCATGTTCACCCCGGCCCCGCGGGCATCACCTTCCCTCGCCGGGCCATTAGTAAGGGCCCTGTTATTTACGGCCATTGTGTTGCTCATTGGCCTTTACCCAATGATAAGTGGTGGCGACGAGACAGCTGTTCTCAGCACACACACACACACACACACACACACACACAGGAGGTGCAGGGACGGAGCATGTCTCCAGCGTCGTGATATCTGCGTCAGCCTGCGTCCGCGTGCGTCTGTGCATCAGTGCGCACACTAATGCACCACCGGGCGGCACCACCAGCGCGCCTGTGCAGGAGGCGGCAGTGTGCGGCGCCTTGGGGCAGCAGCGGCACGCCCCGGTAATCACGTCAGCAGGGATGTCACAGCCTATCCTCGCACCGCCCGTCAACGCACCAACACGGCTAATTACCGCGTGGCAACGGGCGTGGCTGCAGGACCCGGACAGAAGGGGCGGCGCGCGTCACCCGTCAGCTGACCGCCACTCCCTTAAGACTCAAGGCCGCTGACAGGTGCTGACCAAAGGGACAGAGTCAGGACCACCTCGTGGCGGCCGCGGGCGCACTGGGGCAGCCCGTGATGTTCCTCCACCTGTTGACTCACACGCCCGTCCCCGCAGCCCCGCCCACTACCTGTTGCCGCCTGACTCACCGCGCCCTCACACCTGGACACTTGGACACCCGCGGCACGGATCCCTCACGCTACGCCCCCCACCACGCCCTCAGTGTAACCCCCCCCCCCCCACACACCACCACTGCTATATACAGTAAACCTACGTTATGCCCATCATAAATGCTGTCTCTCTCATTCTCTCTCTCTCTTTATTTCAGAGCCGATCTCCACGTGGTTCAAATCGATACGCGGACAATAGGATTCGTTGCGAAATACTTTTAAATCGAAGGAAATGTCTGAGAGAGAGAGAGAGAGAGAGAGAGAGAGAGAGAGAGAGAGAGAGAGAGAGAGAGAGAGAGAGAGAGGAGGGGAGAGATCGAGACTGATACGTCATCCTTCAAGTTGACTTATTTTCCTCATCTTCCTCCTCCGTCAACCATAGTTTTCCCATTTGCATCCAGGCGAGAAGGAAGCAAGAGGAATCAAGGCACGACAGTTGGATGTCTGGTTGTTACTGCCTCACCCACACTCACCCATGTCACCCAGGCTGTCACCCATCCACATCCGTCACCATCATCACCATCATCACCGTCACGGCTCACGCGGCGACACACGACAATCAATACTTAAAGTTCGATGAAGCTGCTGTGATGCACGCTGACAGCCGCTACTCTCTCTCTCTCTCTCTCTCTCTCTCTCTCTCTCTCTCTCTCTCTCTCTCTCTCTCTCTCTCTCTCTCTCGTCCTTCATCCAAATCGTTTACGTATATGCGAGAGAAGTAAAGTTGTGTGTGTGTGTGTGTGTGTGAGTGTGTTGTATTTGCGTTATGG
The DNA here is from genome assembly GCA_016584305.1 of Chionoecetes opilio. Classification (NCBI taxonomy): domain Eukaryota; kingdom Metazoa; phylum Arthropoda; class Malacostraca; order Decapoda; family Majidae; genus Chionoecetes; species Chionoecetes opilio. The sequence goes on from JACEEZ010016798.1 coordinate 370,123, forward strand.
ATGTAAACGTTTGGATTAAATTGGTTTCAAAGCAGTCTCTCTCTCTCTCTCTCTCTCTCTCTCTCCTCTCTCTCTCTCTCTCTCTCTCTCGCGTGATTTCCCGTCCGCTCTTCAGATGGTGTGTAATTTTCTCTTTGATTCATGTGGGACTGGAGGAGGGGAGGGAAGGGGTCGCAGTTTCCTTAGGCCCACCTTCCCTTGCCTTCCACCACCACCACCACCACCATGCCATCGCTTCTTCACACTTTTCATCCCTCATAATATAGCGGTAGTATTTTTCCCTTCAGTGTGTTATACATCGTCGCCGTTCCTCCGCTCTCTGCCCAACGTGTCTCTCGATGCTGGGAGAGGCGGTCGTGGCGGTGCATCTGAAGGTGTAGTACTGTGCGTAGCTTCTTGGCAGGCCTGGCGTAGCCCTGCCTTATGACGGGTAATTGTGGGGTGGGGCGAGGCGATGGGCTGCCCTGCTTGGACCGCCTCTCCTTCCTCGCTACTACCTCTATGAATACTTTTGCCTTCCCCTGTCCTGCATCGCACCGCACGCTTACTGACATCACTCCGTCAGTCCCGGCACAAGGGACCCCTGCAGGACCCTGGTGGCCCGCTGAGGCTCACGGTCTGTCCCGCAGGTCCACACAACGGGTCTGGTGTGCCTGTGGGCGCCTGCGAGGCCAGCGGCGGTGTTCCCGGGGCCCTGAAGCTTGGTACTGCAAGTGTCTGCATGCGGCCCGCCATGCACGCACACTTCCGTCAAGTTGTGTTCCGGGTGTGGTGGCGGCGGCGGGTTCCTGGGAGTGGCAGCGTCCATTACGTGGGGTGATGGGTGGTGTGTGGCGGGGCGGCGCGGTGCAAGGCACAGAGGTACAGTGATGGTGGTACGCCGTCTTCGTCCCTCCATAATGACGGCTGGCCAAGATTCACGGGCTTCGTAATGATGCAGTGCGCGGCCGGGCCACAAGGGTCTATACTTAACCTCCTTCCTACAAGCGACTCCCGCCCTTAGGCATCCGGGTCAGAAGAGTCGCCTGGGTGAGGAGGCCGCCTCGAGAGGGTTACCTCCCGTAAGCGTGTGGCGACTTGGCGATGTGTAACATGGTTGCCAGGTGCGTGAGTGTTGCGTGAGTAACCCTGCACCCGCGGCCCCGCCAGCAGGACCCAGCCTGGGTCCTGCCCCGCCCTGCCCATCGCCTCATGCCCATCCACAGCCTGGGTCATGCCCCGACCTGACAATAGTCGCGTCTGGGAGCAAAGGGCTTTAGGAGTGACCGAAGCGGCAGTAGGGACGTAATAAGTTCCACCTTGACCCGTCTAACCACAAGGGTCACCTCCGCCAGCCGGGCAGGCCGACGATCCCGTCCGTACGCGTCACCGCTCCGCCGTCACCGCTCACCACCACCGCCACCACCGCCGCTGCCGCCCTACAGAACCGTTCCCCGTAAAACAACACCTCGCACCTTCCTGACGTCACCACCAATCTGCCCTCAAAACTCCCTACTTAATACAGGCACGCCATTCCAGTTATACCTCTTTTTTTTTTATTATATCTCAATGATCAATTAATTTTGCTTTCACGTGCCTTCCTCGTGGCATCCAGGTAAACATTACATAATGGCGGAGGCAGCAGCAGGCAGGACCTTCACGGTGATTGACGGGGAGAGAGAAAAAAGCAAAACATTTACAGTGACATCGCCGGCGCGGGACGTCCCCTTACGAGCGCTGCAGGTTGTATGTAGCAACACTTAATGGGCTATTAGATCATTAGAGTGTGGTGCTGTCGGTGACTGGTGGTAATTAAGCCGTAACATTAACGATAAAATAATGGTAATGGTTTTTAGAAGTAGGAAAGGAAGCGAAAGGAAGGGACAAACAGCAATGGAATGGACTCAGTCGTCAGGTAGTTAGTGCGGAGTCAATAGGGAGCTTTAAAAAGAGGCTGGATAAATTCATGTATGGGGATGAAAAGTGGATGTAAGTAGTGTAAAGTAACAGGAATTACGACGTGTAGGTCTCTCAGCCTCTTATAGCTTCCTTATTTTCTTATGTTCTTTTTATGTAACAATGCAACTCTCAACCCAAAAACCTGACGAGGGTGCTGCCGCTGCGTGTCACCGGGTTATGGAGATTATTATGATACCGCAGAGGTGGGCAGAAGCAAGACCACGGAACGGAGAAAAGGAACTGTGACGCTACAGTGGTGATTTAAAAAGGATGACTGGCGGACTGGTTGTGGTGGTGACGGTGGTGATGACAGTAGTGGTGGTGAGGTAGATGAAGGGCTCCGCGTAGGACATGGGTGGACCGGGGCTAGATTACAGGTATTTCACTGGCAGCCAGGTAATTGTGAGGACCTGGCCTTGTAGCACTCCAATGGTTCGACCCTTCCCTGATGCATCCCTGGTGGAAGGGGTGGAAGGGGAAGGAGAGGTGCGTGTCAGGGGCGTGTGGAGAGGATATTTAGTGGAGGAAATCTTAAGTGGTGGGTCAGTGAGAGAGAAAATTGGATACGGAATGAGGAAACTCTGATGGAATTTGAGTTTGTGGTTTTTATTTGTGATGATGTAATTGTAGTAATTCTCTATAATCTTGGTTACTAAAGACGTTTGTGGTATTGGGCTTGCTCTCTCTCTCTCTCTCTTTCTCTCTTTCTCTCTTTCTCTCTTTCTCTCTTTCTCTCTCTCTCTTTCTCTCTTTCTCTCTCTCTCAGGGTTAACCGTTTCTGGGTTGTCTTAATACTTTCCTCCTGCTTTTATTGCCTTTTTTTTCTTGAACTTATAACGAGTTCTTGCGTGGGACCTACATGGGCTATGAGGTAACTTTCTTTGAGGCTAACTATCATTTTCTAATTGAATAATGATAATAACAAAAATAATAGTAATAGCATACTAATCACACCACTGCTACTACTACAACTGAAAGCAATAACAGTAGTCATAATCAGGAAAATTAATGAGTCTTCTGCAATTAACTTTTTGCCTTGATAGGGGTCGAGGGGAGGGAGGAGTTAATGGGAGGGAGCCAAGACAATCTACCATAGAAGGGTGTCTTGGGGCTCCTATATGCAGACGCCACCTTGTTCCCTATCTACCCTCCCTCATTACCTTCACGTAATTGGAGTCATTTTGGGCGTCACTCAGCCACGAACCGCAAAGAGGGGGGGGGAGGGGGGGGTAGAGGGGGGAAGAGGGGGAAGGAGAGGGGCTAGGGGGGAGGTAAGGAGAGGCAGACTTAGGCTTACTGTCATATTCCCGCTGTCTTATCTCCCCCGCGGGACTGTTTTGTCTATTCTAGGGGGATTTAACAGTTTTTAAGAAGTGTTTAGCAATCGATGGGGGACTGTCTTATCTCTATCTGTTGTTTTGTTTTATCTATAGTAATGGGGTTTTTTTTTATCACATGGAGGTTTTTTGGTTAATGACGGCGTGTCTTTATTGATGGATGCTGTAATTTATGTCTAATATTCATATCTGGAGTTATAATTTAGGGTTTTGTATATAGTTTTGTATTTTCCTATCGGCTTCTGAAACTTGTATTTATAACTTCCATTGTTGTAAGTCTTGCTAGGAATTTATCTTCCATTTGTAACTGTGATACTATTACTAAATAAAATTGTATTTATTCCCTGGTGTACGTATTGGAGACTCGTATTCACTGTCTCATCTCTCGCACCATTTGGTCTCTTCTGCGTCTCTTCCGCTCATCTTTCCCCCTCGCGTTATCACCCTTGCATCAAACTTCATTAAAACCTCAGTATAGCGTATGGGGAAGTTATGGTGTCCGACTCCCTCCACTTCACAATCACCACTCCGCACAGGGTGACTATTCAGTGTGTCTATCGCGCCTCAGTGTCTCCTAAGATGTCTTGGCGCGTTTCGAATGTCGCCGTAGTGTCTTTTAGCTAACTCTGAAGTCGTCTATGCATGTTTCGAATGTCGCCTTTGAGTGCAGTTAACCTATATAGGAGTCTGGGCTTTACCAGGGATTATGGGATTATGGCTTACTGAGGCGCTTGTATGGGAAGAGTTGACAACACTACACTTAATGATGTCACAGGTCAGAAGGGTAATCGGCGTTTCGCACAATTTAAGGCTCAGGAGAGTCAGAATTTCCGGTAAGAACGAGAAGGAACCTGTTACTATACGTGTCACGAAAGGCGATGTCCCGGTGGTGAGAGAGAGAGAGAGAGAGAGAGAGAGAGAGAGAGAGAGAGAGAGAGAGAGAGAGAGAGAGAGAGAGAGAGAGAGAGAGAGAGAGAGAGAGAGAGAAGAGAGGGAAAGAGAGGAGAGGAGAGAGAGAGAGAAGGAAGAGAGAGAGAGAGAGAGAGAGAGAGAGGAGAGAGAGAGAGAGAGAGAGAGAGAAAGAGAGGAAGAGAGGAGAGGAGAGAGAGAGAGAGAGAGAGAGAGAGAGAGAGAGAGAGAGAGAGAGAGAGAGAGTGTAGGTTAGATTCTCTGAGCGAGGTAGGGACGACGGAAGCGACAGGTGGACTGTGTTTACGGCTCCCCCTGGATTAGCACCTGTCCAGGCAGACTGTGACGGGAGGAGGAGGAGGAGGAGGAGGAGGACAACAATAGCATAGAAGGAAAAAAGAAGGAGAAGGGTTGACAGGATGACCTCCATGTAACCCTAAATGTCTCTTTTTTTCTTTTTTTTTTCTTTTTTTCTCGTCGCAAAATGATTAGTAAACGAGGAAAATTATCATACTTTTTTTTTCTTTTTTTTTTTCTGTGGCCAATTGTGTGTCCCATTAAGACGGGCGGGAACGAGTTAAGAGGAATTTTAAGCGAGACAAGACTGACGTTACCACAGATCAAACTGAGAAGGATCGTTTCCGGTTATGCATAAGAAATAAGACACGAGAGAGAGAGAGAGAGAGAGAGAGAGAGGAGAGAGAGAGAGAGAGAGAGAGAGAGAGAGAGAGAGAGAGAGAGAGAGAGAGAGAGAAGAATGCTACGTGAGATGAACAGAAAGAGAAAGGGAGAAACAAAACTGATTGAAGAATAACAAACTAGAGGAGGAAAGGGCGTAGATAGAGAGAGAGAGAGGAGAGAGAGAGAGAGAGGAAAGAGAGAGAGAGAGAGAGAGAGAGGAGAGAGAGAGAGAGAGAGAGAGAGAGAGAGAGAGAGAGAGAGAGAGAGAGAGAGAGTTACTTAATGTGTCTTCTCACAACTAAAAAAACCTGAAGTATAGAGATTAATGTTAGGTGAGTTCCGAGGCCGCAGGTGAGGGGGGAGGGGGAGGGTGTTTGTGGGGGGGGAAGGGAGTGTTTGTGTGTGGGGGGGGGGGAAGAAGAGGAAGAGGTTAAGGGGAGGGGAGTGTAGGTAGGATAGCAGGATGAGGATGTATGTAGGATGTTGGGATGTGAGTAGCGTGGATGATATAGTGAAGGATACGTAGGATGGATGTGATGTGAGGGGGGCGGATGCGTTGGGGGGTTGAAGAGGGGGGTTGAAGGGGGGCGTTGGGGGGTTGGGGGGCGCTGAAAGGTGTGGCTGGCCTTGATGTGGTGAGACTTGTTCTGTGAGCTAACTTCGTCCCCCCAAAAAACACACACACGTAAAGGTATGAGATTATAGGTGGTGGATTTGTATTTTTTTTTCAATGGCACTTTTCAGCATCGTTAGAAAGATATTGATGTTAGTTAATGATTCGCCCTGCAACATAACTAGATAGACAGACATTAGGATATTAAAGACACACACACACACACACATATACACACACACACACACTTACCTTTACCAGTCGTCGTTGATGAAGACACAAAAATCCACCACCAAAACAACACACGAAGAACATAAATACACATCAAAAGATTACAACTAATAGTACGGAAGGGAGGACTTGGGAGTGAGGAACAAGGAACTTACCTGCGCAGGACACCACCCAGGAGGGAAGCGTTGAGGCACTCCGGAGGGGAGAGGCGGCGTTGCACCTCCGCTACCGTCACCTTGTATTTGGAGGTGGAGGAGAGGAGGGAGAGGCGACCCGGCACGGAGCAGAACACGTCGTTGCCCGATAGCACACCGCCGACGCCCATGCTCTTCTCGCTCTTGAGGCCTGCAAGACACCACACGCTCTCAGGGTCGTCCCCTTCGCCGCCAGCCCAGGGAGGGTGCGAGGGGGTGAAGGAAGGAAGGGAGATGTGCGAGGGAAAGGAACGAGGGTGAGAGGGAAGGAGGGTATGAGAGAGTGAAGGAAGGAGAGAGGGAGGGAAGGGTGCGAGGGAGCGAAGGAATGAGGGGAGAGGGTGCGAAGGAGGGAAGGAAGGAAAGAGGAATGGAAGGGAATGAGGGTGAGGAGATAGAGGGAGGAAAGGAAGGGAAGGAGGGAAAGAAGGAAAAGGGAGAAGGAAGGAGAAGAGGGAGGAGAGAGGTTGCGAGGGAGCGAAGGAAGGAGAGAGGGAAGAAGGAGCGAGGGTGCGAGGGAGGAGAGGGAGGGAGGGAAGGAAGGGAAGGAGGGAAAGGTTGAGGTGTTTTAGTTAACCGAGCCAAGAAAAAAATATAATTGAAAGGGAGGAAAGGAAGGAGAGAGGGAGGAAAGGAGAGACAGAGGGAAAGGAAGGAGGGAAATCAGGAAAAGGTTAAGGTGTTTTAGTTAACCGAGACTTGAATAAAATGGTAATTAATCGATAAATGGAAGAGTAGACGCCAGAATGAGAAGGTATTTGAGTGGTTTATTTTTTGGGTTATGTAAGGGAAGGGAAGTTTGAAGGACGAGGCGAGGTTTTGATGGAGAGATTTTGGATGCATGGAAGAAAAATATAATTGTGATGATGTAACGGAGAGAGAGAGAGAGAGAGAGAGAGAGAGAGAGAGAGAGAGAGAGAGAGAGAGAGAGAGAGAGAGAGAGAGAGAGAGAGAGAGAGAGAGAGAGAGAGAGAGAGAGAGAGAGAGAGAGAGAGAGAGAGAGGAGTATGACGAGCAGCAAGTGTAAGAAACGAGGGAATAAAGCAGTGAAGGGAAAACTTACGAAGGAGGGAGATAGGAAAGGAGAAGAAATGAAAGAATAAAAGAAGGACAGAGGAAAAGGTTTAAGAGTCCCGGAGGAAAATTTGCGGAAAGGAGAAAAGAGTGGGAAGGAAAGTGTCAGGTAAAAAACGGTCGAGGAATAACCATAGGAGGAAATTTAGTGGAGAGAGGAGAGGGAGGAGGAGGAGGAGGAGGAGGAGGGGGAGGGGGAGGGGGGGGAGGAGGAGAAGGAGGAGGAGGAGGAGGAGGAGGGAAAAGTTGAGGAGTTGGAAGAGAAGAGGTGAGAGGAGGAAGGAAGGAAGGAAGGGAAGGTCGAGAAGCAACCAAAAGAAAGGAAAAAAAAAGGAAGATGGAGGTTCGCAAGGGTTAGAGAGAGAGAGAGAGAGAGAGAGGAGAGAGAGAGAGAGAAGAGAGAGAGAGAGAGGAGAGAGAGAGAGAGAGAGAGAGAGAAGGAAAGAGGCATCATTTTTCTCTTTGATATGTGAGAAAGGGAAGGGCAGGGAGGACGGATGGCAGGAAAAGAAGAGAAGAGAAAGAAAGGATAACAGGAGACACAAGAGAAGGGTGGGAGAATAAAGACAACAAACAAATAATAAGAGAAAACAATATACAAGATACCCATTGGCCGAAGCAAAAATAGGATAAAATAGAGTAAAGTTGTTTGTAAAGAGAAATACGAAATGCTCCTCGAATATGAGAGAGAGATAGAATAGCATGTAAAAGAAGCAGGTGTGTAGAGAAAGCTCAATTGAAAGCGAGACGAGAGGGAAGGTGAAGCGAAATAGAGCCTCCTTTATTGTATTTCCCCATAGTGTGGCTGCGAGTCATAGATAGCACAGCCTTGCACTACATAGGCTACATCGAGAAAACACCCTTTGTCACAGGGCATTAAGGCTTACTATGGCTAATTCCCTCCCTTGGCGCGTCTGGCAGCACCATTTTCCTTCACCAATACCTGAATAACTGTCACTTGAATTTACAGCCAGTTTATTGACTTCAAAAACCTGGTCTGTTAGGTGTGTTGATGGGCTGGCTTCCTCGTGTTAGCGTCAACCGTTGATTGGCGCAATAACGACCAATCAACAGCCAAAGGAGGAATTTCACAGGCACTTAACGGGAGAGTGCTAAGCGGTGGAGACAGGAGACAGAAGAGGGAACGTGGGAACCCAGAGAATGAGGCGGTAGAGAGGGCGGGGTGAGGTAGGAGACAGGAACACAAGCCCTTCATTCCTCCTTCAGCGTCCTTCATGCATAGGAACTAACAGGCAAAGGAACTACTGCAGAAGAGGTCCCAAGATAGAGGAAGAAGCTAAGCCAACACCCAGACGAGAGGATCCAACGTGCATGCCCTTGAGTGCTCCGAGTTTTTAGTTGCGTTTAGGTTTAGTTTTTGGATCAGCGTGTGGCGGCCGCGCGATGTACGCATGACCTTGAGGCGGTAAAGACTTCGATGTGAGCGTGAAGAGGTGCGAGAATGGCGTGAAGAAGGTGGTGTGTTGAAGAGTGGGAGGAATGGGATGGCTAGGGATGGGATGTAATAGAGGGATAGAGGAAAGAGTGGGTTGAGGAATGGGATGGTAGGTGATGGGGTGAGAAAATAAGGGGATTAAGGGTTGGGGCAAAGGGTAGGTTTTGGGTTGTTATGGTCGAGGGGTTTGGTCATTTTGGGTCAGAATTAAGCTCGTTCACCCTTTTAACGGCGTGGTTCTAATGATTGAGGTTTGATTCCGCGGGACGCCAAGTGAGGCAGGTCGTGAGGTAGGTGAGTCCTGGCTGATGAGGTGATGAGGTGGGTTAAGGCGAGGCAGGGAGGAGGGGGGGGGGAGTGAGGCTGGCGGGCTTGAGCGAGATGGAGCGAGTTGGAGCGAGTGGGTACGTCGTGGTGACTTGTGGTAGCGGTGGAGGTGGTAGTAAGTAGTCGTGGTAGTGGTGGTGCATCGATGGTCGCCGCCTCTCCAAGCCTCCTCAACGCTGGTGGTGGTGTAGTAGGAGGTGCAAGGCAAGGTGTGTGCGGGTGGAAAGGTGAACGGTAGGGGGCGGCTTACCTACGAAGGATGCCGCCCAAGATGGAGGCGTTGAGACACTCAGGGGGACACAGACGACGCTGCACCTCCGAGACCATCACTTTGTATTTGGAGTTATAGGACAGGAGGGAGAGACGACCCGGCACGGAGCAGAAGGAGTCAGAAGACGGCATGTGTCTTAAAAGGCTGTCTCTCATGCTGTCTCCGAGTCTCCCTGCAACACTGGCGTCCGTCCGAGGGAGGGTGTACGGAGGTGACGACGCGGGAACGAAGGGAACTGAAAATGGTGTAGAAGGGGCTGAAGGGCTGAAGGGGAGGATGAAGGGAGCACTCAACGCGGGAACGAAGGGAACTGAAAAGGGTGTAGAAGGGGCTGAAGGGGAGGATGAAGGGGTGAAGGGAGCACTCAACGCGGGAACGAAGGGAACTGAAAATGGTGTAGAAGGGGCTGAAGGGGAGGGTGAAGGGGTGAAGGGGTGAGGGGAGCACTCATTCTGCTTCCTAAAGAGCCGGAACGAAAGGGTGAAAAGGGTTAAGGGCTAAGGGCTAAGGGCTAAGGGTGCGTGGAGTTCGTGGGGGGGAAGGGGTGCAGAGGCGCTAAGCAGGGTGTGGGTGCCATGGCCTGAGGGGGGTGAGGGGGTGATAGTGGTGATAGTGGTGATGGTGATTAGTGGTGAGGGTGTGATAGTGATAGTGATGGTGATGGTGATTAGTGGTGATATTGATGCTGTGATGATGCTGTCAGGTGGTGAAGAGTTTGGTAGCATCTTTACACACACACACACACACACACACACACACACACACACACACACACACCGTCCCATAAAACTTGACCCCAATTACATCAAGGTCGGTAGAAAAAGCAAAAACTAAAAAAAAAAAAAAAAAATCCACGTCTTAATTACCCTAAGAAACCATTTAATCAAAACTCGACCAAAGAATCCTCGTCAAAAAAATGTTGGGGAGCGCAGGCCGACATTCCACCCGAGAGCCCCTTCGAACCCTCGGCCGCACCCACCCAAGCAGATAATTTGTTTCCAAAACTAAGCTCTTTAATTAAAATCCCAAAAATGTCAGCCACTCCAGTAATGCGGGGACGAGATGGAAGGGAGGGGAAGGGGGTGCGATACATATAGGGAAGGAGAATGGAAGGTAGTGTGTGTGTGGGGGGGGGGGGGTACGTGTGTGTGTGTGTATGTGTGTGTGTGTGTGTGTGTGTGTGTGTGTGTGTGTGTGTGTGTGTGTGGAGGGGTATAAGTAGCACAGATAACGTGATGATTTATTCGTTTACACACACACACACACACACACACACACACACACACACACACACACCACACACACACTCCTTGCATGTGATGAGGATGTGTTTAGGAGACAGAGATGAATGAACCTCTCGTGTCAGGGTTGCATGAGATGGCGATTAGAGAGAGAGAGAGAGAGAGAGAGAGAGAGAGAGAGAGAGAGAGAGAGAGAGAGAGAGAGAGAGAGAGAGAGAGAGAGAGAGAGAGAGAGAGAGATATTAAGTGTTTTGTTGTTTCAAGATATGACAAGGTTAGTAATGTGTTGGACTTCATGATAAAAAAAAATCATTACCTAGCTATGAGTGGAACAGGTGCGGGTGGAGAGTGGAGGAAGGGGTAGGTGGAGGAGAGGGATGAAGCTGCCAGTGGTGGAAGGCAGGAAGATGAATGGTGATGGGCTGAGGTGGAGCTTAGTGGAGGTGAGTGGAGGTACTACGAAATAGCTTGGAGGAGAAAAAGTGGAGGAGTAATTGGATGAGGAGTCAGGTGGATGAAGAAGAGAATGATGGAGGTTGAATAAGTGGAGTTAGAATGTAGGGTTCAAGAGTGGAGAGGATGATGATAGTGTTAAAGTTATATTGATAAAGGGGAGGTGAAGGTAAAGCAGAGATATATTTGTATGTGTAGAGTGTTTGTTTACCTTTGTTTACCTGTAGATTTGTATACGAGGTGTGAGGTAGTAAGCTTAACCCCTTCACGCCCAGATCTTTCCTTTGCTATATGAAATCGTCTGTTGTTAGCCATAAAATCACGAAAAGTAACTGAATATACCAAATCAGCTAGTGGATAAGGATACTAAACAGGTCATAGCTATTAAAATATTGCTTATAGTCACTAAAAATCGTCTAATGGTACCCAAATTACAATAAAAAAATACGTTCTGGGCCTCAAGGGGTTAAGTCCCGTGGGATCCTAGACTTGTAAGAAAAATGAGGATATGAGTGAAAGAAAGAAGAGTGTCGTGACAAGATGTGAGGAAAGATGATTTATTTCCAGGAATATTTATAACCTATGAGTAATCTTTTGTAATGTTGTTATATTGAATTAATGGGTAAAAAATCTCTCTAAAAATGAGAGATAGGAGTGAAAGAATGAAGAGTGGAATGACAAGATGTGAGGAAAGATGATTTATTTCGAGGAATATTTATAACCCGAGTAATTTTTCGTAATTATATTGAATGTATGGGTGAAAAAAATGTCTCTTATAGGAATTAATAGGTAGAACATGTCACTAAAATTCCCTTTGCAACCTAACCTAACCTCCCATTGCGAGTCATCATGAATGGCTTGATTACTTTTCACTCTCATTCCGCATTACAGGTATTGAATGTAACGCAATCTCACGGTGATATAGCCTCATAGAATCTGAAATGTACTTTATTACAGTTTAGTCACGACCTTGATATTGATTTCAGGTTAATTAATCACTTTAGATATCGAATTCCACGCCATTAAGTAATCAAGGGACGTGTTGTACTTTTGTTCAGTTTCCTTATTGGTTCATCTCATTAATATTGCCTAAGCGATGATTGGAATTGCTTTTTAGAACTTTGATATATACAGTAATTTCACCTCACTAACGACACACACACACACACACACACACACACACACACACACACACACACACACACACTAAGGAAACAAAGCAAATAGAAGATGTAGATATGGAAACGGGGCCGTACGAGTGTAGCTCAGGCCCTGTAAAATACAACAAGATGAACACACACACACACACACACACACCAGCCAGCCTGTGATTCCTTCAAATTACAGACTTCCACACGGAGAAGAAAAGGATGTAACTTGGGGTAGAGAAGGAAGGGAAGGACAGCCTCTAGGATAATCAAGGCCGTTCCTTCAGACACAAAAGACAGCTGTCACTCTACCCCCCCCTAACCCCCTACCCTCCCCCCTCTGTGCCCCCAGGTCATTTTCCTTCACCTCTGTTTGACCCCCTTCCCTATACCCTTCCTACCCTTCCTTTCCCTTAGCCTTAGCCTTCTGTCTCCCTAAACTTGCGTACCTATCGGGCCTTTTCTCTCTATTATTGTGTCTGTTTTGAGTCTCTGTTCCTTCCTTCCCTGAGTCTCCCTGTTTGACCCCCTTCCTATTACCCTTCCTTTCCCTTAACCTTAACCTTCTGTCTCCCTAAACTTGCGTACCTATCGGGCCTTTTCTCTCTATTATGGTGAGTCTCTGTTTTGAGGCTGTTCCTTCCTTCCCTGAGTCTCCCTGTTTGACCCCCTTCCTATTACCCTTCCTTTCCCTTAGCCTTAACCTTCTGTCTCCCTAAACTTGCGTACCTATCGGGCCTTTTCTCTCTATTATTGTGTCTGTTTTGAGTCTCTGTTGCTTCCTTCCCTGAGTCTCCCTGTTTGGCCCCCTTCCTTATACCCTTCCTTATACCCTTCCTTATACCCTTCCTTCCTACCCTTCCTTTCCCTTAGCCTTCTGTCTCCCTAAACTTGCGTACCTATCGGGCCTTTTCTCTCTATTATTGTGTCTGTTTTGAGTCTGTTGCTTCCTTCCCTGAGTCTCCCTGTTTGGCCCCCTTCCTATCCCTTCCTTATACCCTTCCTTATACCCTTCCTTCCTACCCTTCCTTTCCTTTAGCCTTAACCTTCTGTCTCCCTAAACTTGCCTACCTATCGGGCCTTTTCTCTTCTATTATTGTGTCTGTTTTGAGTGTTCCCTTGTCATTTTCTTTGTCCCTTTCCTGTTGTTATATTACTGTGTTGTATTCTTGATGCTATTTAATTAATTCCCCAGTTGACCAATCATGCTTTTGTTAATATTAAATTTTTGTTGCTATATGATGTTCTTCCGTTTCATCATTTTGTTTAGTTTTAATTGTTTGCTTCGTTTGTGTACTGTACATACATTTCCAGGAAGGTTTTAAATGTCAAGGGTTGTGTGGAAGGAAGGAAGAAAGGAAAAATATAGAAATGTGACGCGGTTTTCATATTATTTTGTCGGCTGGGAAGTTGGAACTGGTCTCATTTTAATCGAGTCTCATTTTAATCGGGTCTCACTGTATTCCTCTTCTCGTCTCGTCTCGTCTCGTCTCGTCTCACATCAAACCCGAGCATCTTAAGATTAACTGATATTTTTGTTTTTATGTATTTATGGCCTTGAAAGTGAAAAGCAAGTACCCACACCACCACCACCTCCTCCTCCTCCTCTCCTCCTCCTCCTCCTCCTCCTCCACCTCCCCCTCCTATACCTCCTTCTCCTCCTCCTATACCTCCTTCTCCTCCTCCTATACCTCTCCACCTCCTCCTTCACCTCTCCTCCTACTCCTTCTTCACCTCTCCTCCTACTCCTTCTTCACCTCTCCTCCTCCTCCTCCTCCTCCTCCTTCACCTCCACCTCCACCTCCTACTCCTCCTCCTCCTCCTCCTCCTCCTCCTCTTCCTCCTCCTCACTAACTCTTCCCTCATCTCTCACCCAGCTAATTACTTACGCCTGTCTACGTATCTCTGCCTATCGGTCTGTCTGTCACCCAGTTTTCCACCTCACTACCTGAAGGCACCACCACGCACACTGACCTCGCTACCGAACACCCCAGGGGCACCTCAGCGATCTCCAAGGGCAGGGCGAGGCTGGGGGAGGCGATAAGGAGGGCGGGGGAATGGTAATGCCTCAAGGGGAAGAGAAATAGCCTGAAGGGGGAGGAGGGAGAGCTATTGGGAGGTCCTCATGATAACTGTTCCTCATTTTTTTCCTTTTTGTCTTTCTTGGGGTTGTTAGCTTCGTGTTTTTAGCCATAGGACCTTTTTAGGGATGGTAATGTATGTAAATGTAACTATAATTACCACTGATATTATTATATTATTATTATTATTGTTTGGAAAAGCTACTGACTACAACTGTTCTGTCTTTTTTTTCCTCTTTTTGCCTTTTTTAGGATGGTCATGTATGTAAATTTAACTAACCACCAGTTATTATTATTATTATTATTATTATTATTGTTTGGAAAAGCTACTGACAACAACTGGTCTTTTTTTCCCCTTTTTGGGGTCGTATTTTGAGGCAGATGACGTATTTAGAATGGTAATATATGTAAATTTAACTATAACCACCACCGTTATTATTATTATTATTATTATTATTATTATTATTATTGTTTGGAAAAGCTACTGACAACAACTCTTCTGTCTTTTTTTCTCCCTTTTTGGAGTCTTATTTTGAGCCAGATGACGTATTTAGGATGGTCATATATGTAAATTTAACTATAACCACCACCGTTATTATTATTATTATTATTATTATTATTATTATTATTATTATTGTTTGGAAAAGCTAATGACAACAACTGGTCTTTTTTTCCCTTTTTGTCTTTTTAGGGTCGTATTTTGAGGCAGATGACGTATTTAGGATGGTAATATATGTAAATTTAACTATAACCCCCACCACCATCACCACCACCACCACTTTCACTCCCTCTGTCCCTTTCCCTATCTCCCTCTGTCCCTCTCTCTCTATCTCCCTCTCTCTCTCTCTCTCTCTCTCCCTCTTTCCTAAACAAAGATCACACCCAAAGCTGTCAAAGGGAGAGTTTTAAAGGCGTTCGTACACACCTAAAGTCTTCGTGTGCCTTCGTGAGCATAATATACACACAAAGATCGATGGGTTTTGGGAATGAGTGAAAGTTGGACAGCTTACCACATGGGACCAGATGGAGCATGGAGAAGGGCAATTTGGAGACCCCCCCTATTTCCCCACCCTCCCCACACCTTTCCCTTTCCTGCCCCCCCTTCTTCCCCTCCTTTTTAATGCTCGATTGGGCGGTAGGGGGACAATGTGACGGTCTCTACCCCCCATTTCCCCTCCCCTTCCCCCTCCCCCTCCCTTCCACTCCTTTATCATGCTCGATTGGGCGGTAAGGGACAATGTGAGAGGCTTCGTAACCCGACCACCGACTCTATTAACACGGGTGATAACTGCGTCAGGAGGTCGTCAGGAGGGCAAAGGGCGTGTCAGGAGCAAAGGGCAAAGGGCGTCTTGAAATGTGAGAGTAAATACAGGAGTTGTGTGTGTGTCCGTGTTTATAGCAGCGATTAAAGTGAAAAAAATGATAAATAAGAACAAAAACGAACAGAGATAAGAGAGAGAGAGAGAGAGAGAGAGAGAGAGAGAGAGAGAGAGAGAGAGAGAGAGAGAGAGAGAGAGAGAGAGAGAGAGAGAGAGAGATCCACAACAACAACACGAACAATAACATATATCAAAAACCAAAAAAAAAAAAATATCGAAAAAATACTGCAATGTCTACTCCAATAGCAACACTAACTCAGAATAACGATGATAATAACAACACTAATAATAAAACTTATAAAAGGAATTACGTTCGCATTTTAAGAGGGGAGGTCCAGGGGGGTCCATATTTTATAGTTTAATATTTTGATAAAGACTACAGCGATCAAAGGGTTGGAACGCCACTATGTTATGAGATTTTCCTCTGACAATCACGAGGGGTGCAGTTTACCCCCCCTGCCCCCCTCGGTCCCGCCCCCCCCCTCGCAATTTTGGACATTATTCACATACTGACCGAGGCTTTGAAAAAAAATAGTATGCTCAATATGCTCGTTCATGATTAATTACGCATTACACTGTTCTCGTATTTAAGCTTTTTTTTATTTTTTTGTTTTGTTTATGATTGAGTTATGTGAATTTGGTGGCGGTGGTGGTCGACTCATTATCATTATTTCTTTATTGATATTATTATACTACTACTACAACTACTACTACTTTTACTACTACTACAACAACTACTACTACTTTTACTGTTACTATACTACTACTACTACTACTACTACTGCTACTACTACTACTACTACTACTACTTTAAGGGAGTGAACGTTCCCTTGATGATGGTTGAGAGGAGGGGGAAGGGAAGGTAGGGAGGGGAATGGCATGTGTGTGTGTGTGTGTGTGTGTGTGTGTGTGTGTGTGTGTGTGTGTGTGTGTGTGTGTGTGTGTGTACGTAACCAGTGTATGTATGTATGTATGTAATGTATGAATGGAAGACAGATAAGGAGATGAGGCATGAGGCACACACAACACACACACACACACACACACACACACACACACACACACACACACACAGGGTAAGGATGTACAGAGAGGGTTAAAGTTTCTTCACGTGATCCAGACCAAAATGTCCCTCGGCTAGAGACGCAACACGGAAACGCGACGTAAGGAGTTTTTTTTTGATGTTTTTTTGTCAGGCAATTCAGGAAACAGCAAATTTGAAAGACCGCGATTTGAAGGAGCGGAAGGATCGTGTTAGAGGAACCTTAGTTTATATATATATATATATATATATATATAACTTTTATATGTTTATATATAATATGATAGGTCATGAAAATAAAAGTAATATATAAATAAGAGAAATATAGGATAATAAATATAAACTATGTTTAATCATCATCAAGTTACAAAGCGAAAAAAAACATGGATTTTTATTATCGTTTTTTTTATTTTTATGTTAATCATCTCCGGTATATATATAATATAAAAAAAAAAAAAAAAAAAAAAAAAAAAAAAAAAACAGGATCTTGGTTTATTTTTTAGGTTTTTTTTGTATTGTGTGGCAATCATACTAATGGTAGCAAAGTGTACCATGACGTGTTGCTATTATATCATTAGGAATCAAGGTGTTATTTAGGTAATGTTCACCTGTCAAATCTAGTTCTGTTTTTGTTTTTTATTTTTTTACATTACAAAGACTGACCAAGCGCAAAAAATAAAGGCAAAATAAAGAGGTCACAAAAAGTCCACTTGTGTTGATGTTACAAATGCATTAACCTTTTTTTCCTTATTGTATCATATTTGTGGATTGCAGAGGAACCTGATTTTTTTTTTTTAGCTAGAAATGATTGAAGGACGAAGAGGAAATCAAATGCGAATGCTAGCAGGCAAACTATACGATAAGGAAAGGGAGGTGGGAGACAGAGGATGAATGGAGATGAAGGAAATGAAAAGGAAGACTTAGAAGAAACAATAAGTCATGCATTTCAAAGCACTCCTGTCCTGCTCCGACTCATTGATTGACTGACTGACTGACTGACTGACTGACTGATAAAAAAAAATTGACGTCGATAGTGATAATTCCTTGCCGCCGACTCATGGCTTGACTGACTGATTGAGTGACTGAATGACTGATTGACTGACTGACTGATGTGACTGACTGAGATAGCAATTCTGCCGTCGATATAGAGTGATAATCTGATTCCTTGCCGCAAAGTAGCTGTCTCTTGCCCAAAGGAACACTAATCATTCCCCGCAGCAACAGTAGAGCTCAAATTGTCAACAATTCTCAAAATATACTATAAGAAAAATATATAAACGAGAGCACGTCATTTAATCTTAGTTGTATATATAAATTTTTTTATTCTATTGTATTTATAATTATTCATATATTTAATTCAATCTTTGATTAATCTTTTTTATTATCTTTTTAATCTTTTAATTATCATTTAATCTTTATATATGTGTGCGAAAATCCAGGTGACAAGTAAACTCTTTTCAATATATCTTTCGAAGTGAGTTATCAGTGGCGATTCAAGCATATTAATCTTTTGTTCCTTATTTGTGGAAGTACGAACTACAATCAATATCAAGTGTTTATCGATGAGGGTTAGTAATAAAACACCTGAATTCACCCACAATATTACAAAACCGGTGAGAGGAGCAGCCAGTGTCGGCGGAACAATGAGCGATATGAAGCAAAGGCAATAATATACTCACCCCAAACCATCCAGTAAGATGTCCTCCGGTGAAGCTGTGCCCGATCTAGCACGCCCTGTAACGCAGCAAAGACAAGGTATTAGAATCGTGTAAATCATACCTTCCCTGTCTGTCAAAACCTCGAAAAACACACACACACACACACACACACACACACACACACACACACACACACACACACACACACTTACCTGGGTTAGAAAGTACAAAATTATAAGGAATCGGTATTACAATCGTGTATATATCTCTTCCTGCCTGTTAAAACCTCTATACACACACACACACACACCACACACACACAACTATAAGGTACTTTGATACAGGTAATCACGTGGTTGGATAAATGGAAAATAATCACCTTCATTGTTTTTATAATTACTATTTTTTAATCATTTGATAGGGTAATATTTGTTTCATCAATTGAGAGGTTAAAGGGAAATATTTTGCTTTTCTTTAGTGTAGTTATTATGCTAGTATTTAATAGGGATATAAAAATTGAGGGATGTCAGGAACCGGGTATTTAAACATTTTGGAGGAGCGGATTCAGGTGAGGTAAGGGAGGTGAAGGAAAGCAGGAGAAACACACAGAGAATCGAAGGAATATTGCTAAAAATGGAACCAACGTGGGAATGCAAACAAAGCAAAGCAGGCAGTAGGAATGTAAGCAGGGCAGGCAGTAGGAATGTAAGCAGGGCAGGCAGTAGGAATGTAAGCAGGGCAGGCAGTAGGAATGTAAGCAGGGTAGGCAGTAGGAATGTAAGCAGGGCAGGCAAATCGTAGTACATGCATCTATACTAGCAAACGGAAGTAAATATAGGCAATGTGTATATATAGGTAGCAACACACACACACACACACACACACACACACACATGGCAGAATCTTCTCATATCTTCCATCTCGCATCCTTTCCCCAGCCCCTTCCTCTCACCCCTTCCCCTCTCCCTCCTTCCTCTCCCATCCTCTCTCCTTCCCCTTTAACCTCCTTCTTTTCTCCATTTGACCTCCTCTCCTTCCCCTCCCCTCCACCTTCCCCTCCTCTCCCTCTTCCCTTCTCCTATGCCTCTCCCCCTCCCCCTTCCCCTCTTCACCCCCTTCTCCATCTCCCATCCTCTCCTCCTCTAACCTCCCCCTATGCCATCTCTCCTTCCCCTTCTAACCTCCTCACCTTCCCCTCTATCTCCCCTCTACCTGTACTAATCTGTCAGCGCCAAAGGACAATCCGCATCTGTCACCTGCCAATTACCTATTCAACACCTCGTCTGGCGCACACGGACCCACTTCGCACTGCACAACGCCAGCCAAAACGCTAATCATGCTCTAATGATACATAGTTAAGGGTCTATTTTTCCCATTTACACCTGAGCCCTGGGATTAAAAAGAGGAGAGAGAGAGAGAGAGAGAGAGAGAGAGAGAGAGAGAGAGAGAGAGAGAGAGAGAGAGAGAGAGAGAGAGAGAGAGAGAGAGAGAGAGAGAGAGAG
This sequence comes from Chionoecetes opilio, assembly GCA_016584305.1. Taxonomy (NCBI): domain Eukaryota; kingdom Metazoa; phylum Arthropoda; class Malacostraca; order Decapoda; family Majidae; genus Chionoecetes; species Chionoecetes opilio. The sequence goes on from JACEEZ010016798.1 coordinate 389,658, forward strand.
AGAGAGAGACCTGGTTTAAGTGATAGGGTGTTCAGTTTTTTTTCAATAGGTTTTGTCCGTGTTTAAATGGGTGATAATGAGTTAGGTGATTAATATGTGTGTATGTGTGTGTGTGTGTGTGTGTGTGTGTGTGTGTGTGTGTGTGTGTGTGTGTGTGTGTGTGTGTGTGTGTGTGTGTGTGTGTGTGTGTGTGTGTGTGTGTGTGTGTGTTTTTATTAAGGACGTCTGTGTGTAGGTGGGGGATGGTAGTAGTAGTAGTAGTAGTAGTATAGTAGTAGTAGTAGTAGTAGTAGTAGTAGTATAGTAGTAGTAGTAGTATAGTAGTATAGTAGTAGTAGTAGTATAGTAGTAGTAGTAGTATAGTAGTAGTAGTAGTATAGTAGTAGTATAGTAGTAGTAGTAGTATAGTAGTAGTAGTATAGTAGTAGTATAGTAGTAGTAGTAGTATAATAGTAGTAGTAGTATAGTAGTAGTATAGTAGTAGTAGTAGTATAATAGTAGTAGTAGTATAGTAGTAGTAGCAGCAGTATGTTCTAACCTCTCCTTCCCTTCTCTATAAAGTCGACCCTCACAACAACTCATGGCACAACTGTCCTAATTCATTCCTCCCACTTGCCTCCTTCACCTTCCCTCTTCCTCCTCCTTCCTCCCCCCTTCTCTTCCTCAATATCCTTCCCCTCGCTCCTCCCCGCCTCCCCACGTGCACACAACCCAACGGGACTAACCTCCCCACTTCCCAGATTCCTGTAGATTTCATATTTTGCCAGCAATGCCAATAAATCAATGACTGAGGCGCTGCAATACCCGAACCCGCCTGAGGCCTAAACCTTAAATTGACTCTTGTGTTCTGGTGGAGTAAGAGCCAAAATCCCCTTGGGGCATGCCGTGAGGTTAGGCCCTGAGGGAGTAGTGATCGCGAAATGGCTGGAGGGCCCTCAGAGGGGTAATAAAGCGAAGGGAGGAAAGACGAGAAGGAGAAGATAAACACATGCGGCAGAGAGAGAGAGGCAGAGAGCGAGCAACACGTGAAGAGGACTGGCCCGCTTCGCTCATATTGCCTTGCCTGCCCGACCCTTCCCGCTACTCCCCCTCTACTACCCCTGACCCTCCTCCCGCCCCACCGACCCTCTACCCTCTCCTCCCGCCCGTTTTATTGGCCTGGCTGGAACGTCGCGATGCTTCGGTACCTCGGCCGGCCTGAGCTCTGCGCCGGGAGGAGGGGAGGGGCGCGGTTCTCAGTGTGTGTGTGTGTGTGTGTGTGTGTGTGTGTGTGAAAAAATGTTAGGAGTTCATGTGCTCTGTCTTGTGTGTACATGCGAAGACAGTATTTTTTTGTGTGTAAATGGTGTAAGGGTGTGTGTATTAGTGTAAAGGTGTATGTAAAGGGTGTGTGTAAAGGGTGTGTGTGTGTGTGTGTACATGGTGGAAAAAATGTTAGGAGTTCATGTGCTCTGACTTGTATGTAGACGTGAGGAAGAGTACTTTATGTGTGTGTGTAAGTGTGTGTGTGTGTAAGTGTGTGTGTGTGTAAGTGTGTGTGTGTGTGTGTGTGTGTGTGTGTGTGTGTGTGTGTGGGTGTGTGTGTGTGTGTATTAAAAGGTGCGTTAGTGTACATATGTTGTGTTGTTGGTGCATAAAGGTGTGATTTTTGTGTACTTTTGTTTATAGTTATGGCGTACAGGATGGTTCTGAACGTGTGTGTGACTTGTATGATTCTCTCTCGCTCTTTATTTATTTTATTTAAGCAGTTATTAATCATACAGCTGGCTTAAAGGGTGGATATGTTAAGGCAGTAAGTGCTCTCTCTCTCTCTCTCTCTCTCCTCGATAAATACAGCTACGTTATCTAAATTGGGACTTCGCGGGATTCATGTTTGGAAGTAATTAACGAAAGAATTGATGTCCATAAAGAGTTAGAGCTTTGGCGGTAATTAAATTATACACAAAAATGTTAATTAAGGTTTGCTCACTATGCCAATATAACTGCGGTCCATAATTTTTTTTTAATCATTATATATTTTATTTATTATTATTATTATTATTTTTTTTTTTTTATATCCCACCATGGGCCGCATTTTACATTTTATACATTTAGAAAAGACTGAAGCATCCCTATACATTTAATTATTTGCATACCATTAATATGAACATAAATACGGCGGTAGGAAGTTATTTATCTACATTTTTATGAATACATTAATTCAAACACAAATTTATGTTTTATTATGAACGATGACTTTTTTTTTTTTTTTAGTTAAGTATCACAGCCATTAAATTCAAACATAAATACGGTGCTATCAAGTTTTATTTATGTATATTTTTATGAACACATTAATTTAACACGAATTTATTTAATTATTTACGATACCTTTTTTTCTTAGTTAAGTATCATTACAGCCATTAAATCATTAATTATTATTACTAGATTATATTATTAGTAGTCGTATCATTATTCAATTCATAAGTTAACATATAGTTGAGGCAGTGCCCGATGCATTTAAAGAACAGACGATTGTAAAAGAAACACCGCCGTCACCTTGTTAGTTGATGCGCAATGCAACGCTCGGCGCGGCAAACTTCCACTAAGTTTTCTCATCATTTCTCTCGTCTGATGCGACTGATATATTTTTTTATATACCAATTTTTTTTTTGACGGAGGTAAGCGGAAGGAAGGAGGGGAAGGGAAGGGAGGAATGAAAGGAGGCGCCAGGAGGAGGAGGAGGAGGAGGAAGAGGAGGAAGAAAGTTTAGGGAGAAGTGATAGAAAGAGAAATTTTGTGGAAAGTTGAAGAAATGTATGTATGTATGGAAAATACTTTTTGCATACATACCAAGTGCCAAAGTAGTGCCAAAAATTTGTGGCAACATTTTTGGAGTGCCAAAAAATTTTGAGTGTCAATTTGTTGTAGTGCCAACCAAACATTTTCGAGTGCCAAACATTTTTGTAGTGCCAAACATTTTTGTAGTGCCAAACATTTTCGAGTGCCAAACATTTTTTGAGTGCCAAAAAAATTTGTGTGCCAAAAAAATGTGCCAAAAAATTTGAAGTGCCAAAAAATGAGGGGCAAAATTTTTTGAGTGCCCAAAAGTTTTGAGTACCAAAAATGTAACTTTTGTTTTCTTTTGTATAACTACAGTATGTGTACTAACATACACGGAATAGCTATACGTTACTTCATCCTGTGTTGCTTTATCTATGTAGTTTGCTGTATAAAAATATTTAAAAGAATAGTATATCTTTTCATAAATAATTTTTCCCTCTCTTCCCTTTGTTGGCAGCACTCTGGTAAAGATAGGAAAAGTTTGCAGGAAGAAACATGTTACTTTTCTGGGGGTTTTCATAATGCACCTTTTCACTCTAAAATTAGAACAACAGGACTTCAAAATAAAACAAATGAATTTCAAAATATAATAGATTAATTTTTTCTTTTAATTTGAAATTCCATTATTTTTATTTGAAGTTCAGTTATTTTAATTTGAAGTTCAGTTGTTTTAATTTAAATTTCAGTTATTTTAATTTAAACTTCAGTTGTTTTGGTATAAACTTCAGTTGTTTTAATTTAAACTTCAGTTGTTTTAATTTAAACTTCAGTTGTTTTAATTTAAACTTCAGTTGTTTTAATTTAAACTTCAGTTGTTTTAATTTAAACTTCAGTTGTTTTAATTTAAACTTCAGTTGTTTTAATTTAAACTTCAGTTGTTTTAATTTAAATTTCAGTTGTTTTAATTTAAATTTCAGTTGTTTTAATTTAAATTTCAGTTTTAATTTAAATTTCAGTTGTTTTAATTTAAATTTCAGTTGTTTTAATTTAAATTTCAGTTGTTTTAATTTAAATTTCAGTTGTTTTAATTTAAATTTCAGTTTTAATTTAAATTTCAGTTGTTTTAATATAAATTTCAGTTGTTTTAATTTAAATTTCAGTTGTTTTAATTTAAACTTCAGTTGTTTTAATTTAAATTTCAGTTGTTTTAATTTAAACTGCAGCTGTTTTGATTTCAACTTCAGTTGTTTTGATATGAAATTAACTTGTTTTAATTTAAAGTTCAGTTGTTTTAATTTAAACTGCAGTTGTTTTGATTTCAACTTCAGTTGTTTTGATTTGAAATTAACTTGTTTTAATTTAAAGTTCAGTTGTTTTAATTTGAAGTTCAATTGTTTTAATTTGAAGTTCAGTTGTTTTAATTTGAGAGTGAAAAGGTGTAGTAGAAGTAGTAGTAGTAGTAGTAGTATAGTTATAGTAATAAATGTGAAAAAACCCCATGAAATTAACACCTCGCTAAATAAAAATAAAAGAATTAAAGAATATTAAAAACAGAAGCGAGCGAACAAACACTTCAGGAAAATAAACTGGTAACTAAAAAAAAAAAAAAAACCATAAAGCTACTGACTCCCTATTTTCTCGTCCAACAGAATATCCATGAAGACAAGTGACTCGAGAAGACAAATAGAAGAAAGTGCTACACGCGAGGACGCTGTACGGACCCCCCCCCTCCCCCCTTCCGCCACCCTACCCAGGTAAGCGCTGATGCCACTTAATTACCGGTGTGTGGGTGTTTGAGGGCACTTTACTGATCGTTGGGGAGCTGTTTCCGTCAAGGGGAGGGAAATCGGTGAGGCTAGAAAGTGTGTGTATGTGTGTGTGTGTGTTGCAAGGGAAGAAAAGTGTTAAGTGGTGGTTGTTTTTTCTGTGTGTGTGTGTGTGTGTGTGTGTGTGTGTGTGTGTGTGTGTGTGTGTGTGTGTGTGTGTGTGTGGCTTTATCATTGATGTACTACAGTTGTATGTTTGTTTATGCAGTCAGCTACATGTTTGTTATATGATTGATGTATTTGCTTGCGTATATTGTTTTATTAGTGTTCTCAATCGTTTTATCGTCGATCTGCTCTTTTACGACGTGTTGTTTACATATGCAGTGCCTCATTATTAAGCAAACACACACCACACACACACACACACACACACACACAGGTGGAAAGCAGTCACCTCTTCGGCGACTTTCACACAGCGACTCCCCAGCGTCGGGAGGGAGAGAGAGAGAGAGAAAGGGGAGGAGGCAGAGAAGGGACGGGACGGAAAGGAAATGGAACAGGGGTGAAGGGAGGGAAGTGAGGGAGAGGGGAGTGAGGAGTCCGCCAGCAGGAGTTGTAGGTGCCCCCAGGCTGTTCCCTCACACCTTCACATTTCACTCATTACGAAAACAAGCGTCGCGTCACTGGTCGACTGTCCAACTTTTCAGCGGCTGTTTTGTTCCTTGCGAGGAAGTGCTTTTGTTCTTTGTCTGGCTGGCAGAGGCCATTGAAGAGGCAAGTTATGTAGTCACTGTGTGTGTGTGTGTCTGTGTCTGTGTCTGTGTCTGTGTCTGTGTGTGTGTGTGTGTGTGTGTTACAAAGCACTACTTTTAGCCAGCAAAAAACACCCGTGTCCGGACCACACAAGTAAAAACATTTAGTGCAATTGTTTACACCTGGAGGAGGAGGAGGAGGAGGAGGAGATAGGAGGAGGAGGAGGAGGAGGAGATAGGAGGAGGAGGAGGAGGAGGAGGAGGAGGAGGAGGAGGAGATAGGAGGAGGAGGAGGACATAGGAGGAGGACATAGGAGGAGGAGGAGGACATAGGAGGAGGAGGAGGAGGACATAGGAGGAGGAGGAGGAGGACATAGAAGGAGGACATAGAAGGAGGAGGAGGAGGAGGAGGAGGAGGAGGAGGAGGAGGAGGAGGAGGAGGGGGAGGGGGATTAGGAGGAGTAAGACCCATCAATCCTCCCCTTCCCCCCCGCAACACGTGCTACCTCTACCATGCGGTACTAACCACAGCGGGGACGGCGACGGTGCCGCCCTGGACGAGGCACCGTCGCGCCCTCGGGACCCCGCAATGCACAGCCCGTCATTCCGGCAACAATTGGCGGCGTGCACTCAAGCTTACTTCTTTTTGCATACACCTGATGGAGCTTACTTGGGACGCCGGGGGTTAGGGTGGCGGCCCCCCTTATATATATACTACAGTGTGGGGGCTTATCTGGGACACCCCTTGATGTATAGGTGCTAGAGAAAGTATGTGGTGTCGTAATTAAGGGATGTTTATACAAAGACAGGGAAGGAGAGGATAAGAAAGGGTTTGAATATGGGAGTAACAAGATGCCTTTAGTTAATAGGGGAGAGCGGGGCAGGTTGCATGGAGGGTAGGTTGCATCATTGCCTCTAACTCGCATGTTATCACACGTACGTACATCGTCTTACTACTACTACTTTAAACTACTACAACAATAATAATAATAAAAAAAGTTAATGCGAGTTAGAGGCAATGATGCAACCTACCCTCGATGCAACCTGCCCCGCTCTCCCCTACAGGCTAAGGGCGGGGGAGCTACAGTGTGGGGCTACAGTGTGGGGGCTACAGAAAGGGTGCAGTGTCTTTTAGGGACTGGCGACCAAGCGGGAATTTTGTTACCTCTTTTTTTTTGCCAGTGATTAAATTTTGTGATGTAAAAAAAAATGCCCCTTTGTGATGTAAAAAAAATATATATAATAAAAAAAATTGTTTACAAGGATAGGGAAGGAAGGATGGGATAGGGCTTGAAGGTACTCACAAGCTGCCTTTAGTTAGTGCATGCATAAGGGAGGGAGAAGCGTGTTCATGCGTGCGTTATTCACTACGTATACCGTCATGCAGGACTCTACTACTATAACTACTACTACTGCTACTGCAAGGGGAGGAACTACTACTCTTTAAAGGGAGGAACTACTACCATAAGACCCAATCACGGTTACTCACTTCCAGAAACAGGCCGCGCTCTGCAAACTGTTGACTAGCAATCGCCCGTTTAGCCTGCACCTGCCGAGGGGTATACGATCATGTTAGGGGGGCATGGGGCGACACAGGGGGCTAGGTTAGGGGGGCACGGGGGCAACAGGGGGGGCTATGTTAGGGGGGTACTGGGGCAATGTTAGGGGGGCATGGGGCAACACAGGGAGCTAGGTTAGGGAGGCACGGGGGTAACAGGGGGCTATGTTAGGGGGGCACGGGGGCAACGGGAGGGCTATGTTAGGGGGGCATGGGGCGACACAGGGGGCTATGTTAGGGAGGCACGGTGGCAACAGGGGGGGCTATGTTAGGGGGGCACAGGGGCAACAGGGGGGGCTAGGTTAGGGGGGCACGGGGGCAACACGGGGAGCTAGGTTAGGGGGGCACGAGGGCAACAGAGGGGGCTATGTTAGGGGGGTACGGGGGCAACAGGGGGGGCTATATTAGGGGGGCACGGGGGCAACAGGGGGTTAATGCCACTTGCCACTCCACCACCACACACTCCACTCCCCTATGTGCCCTGGTGGAGGAGCTGGGGAGGCGGTGGAGGTGGTGGAAAGGGAAGATATACCGTGTCTTAATCAGGTATACAGCCATGAGGCACAGCAAAGGGTGTAACAAAGGGTTCCTCAAGGGTATTTCAGACTCCTCTTATACCTCCTTCAGTAGTGTTGTATATAGTGAAATTCAAGGCCAAGGAAATAGAGAACATAAAATTGATTTGTGATGTAAAAAAAATGCCCTATGTGATGTTAAAAAAATGCCCTTTGTGATGTTAAAAAAATGCCCTTTGTGATGTTAAAAAAATGCCCTTTGTGATGTTAAAAAAAATGCCCTTTGTGATGTTAAAAAAATGACCTTTGTGATGTAAAAAAAAAAGCCCTTGTGATGTAAAAAAAAAAAAAAAATTGCTTACAAGGACAGGGAAGGAAGAAGGGGAAAGGACTAGGATTACAATTACATTTAAATACCCTTGGCCTTGCTGTGACTTATATAGCCTCATGAATGGACGGGTTATGAGGCTGAGGAGGTAATGAGTGAGGCAG
>JACEEZ010016798.1:402500-442500 GCA_016584305.1 Chionoecetes opilio
AGGAAGAGGTAGAGGAAGAGGAGGATAAGGAAGAGGAGGAGGAGGATAAGGAAGAGGAGAAGATAGAAGTTAACAATACGCCAGGTAATTAGCCAATCCCTCACAGCCATATTTTCCTTCACCTTCCTCTACCTTCACCTTCTGCGTAGGACACCTGATACCGTTGAGGTGTTTATGTAAATGGTCAGCAAATGGTGGTGTTGCCCTAAGCTGTGGCACGAGTCGGGGAGTGTGACTGATGATGCTGATGATGTTACTGATGGCTTTGTTCGTCCGGGAAAGGAAGAAAAGAAAAAAAGGGAGAAAGAATGAGAGAAAGGAAGCATGAAAGAAAAAATGTGAGAGAAAGGAAAAAAAGAAAGAAATAAAGCTTGAAAAATGGAAAAAATGTGAGAGAAAGAAAAAAAAGAAAGAAATAAAGCTTGAAAAATGGAAAAAAATGTGAGAGAAAGGAAAAAAAGAAAGAAATAAAGCTTGAAAAAGGGAAAAAATGTGAGAAAGGAAGAAAAGAAGAGAAAACATGAAACAAATATGTGTGAAAAATGAGGAAGAGAAATATGTGATGTGACTTTTTAGGTGAAGAGATCATGAGAAACGAAGGAAAATGAGTAGTTTAAGATATAAGAAATAGAATTAAAAAAAATATTTAAATAATAATAATAAAAAGATAATAAGAATAGAAAAGATACGTTAAAGAGGACGTTAGAGAATAGTTAAAAATACGTTAAAGAGGAGAGAACGTTTTTTTTTTATGTTAGAGAGGCTTGGAATGCATGGATTTGAGTAGAAACAGAGGATGAGAGAGAGAGAGAGAGAGAGAGAGAGAGAGAGAGAGAGAGAGAGAGAGAGAGAGAGAGAGAGAGAGAGAGAGAGAGAGAGAGAGAGAGAGAGAGAGAGTAGCAAAAAGGAGAATCTGCGAAAGCGAAAAGTAGAAAAAGAAAAATTATATGATGGGGCACTATAAGAAGTCAAGGAGGAGGAGGAGGAGGAGGAGGAGGAGGAGGAGGAGGAGGAGGAGGGAGGCTGTCTAGGTCATCCACCCGAACAGTTATCTCAACAAAGTGGAGGACAGGCCCTTAGGAAACTCCAGAACCTCCTCCTTCTCCTTCTTCAGTAGCTCCTCCTCCAACATTTCGATACTAACACGTCACGACCAAAGAATCTGAGGCAGTTCATCACATTTTTTTTTAATATCACACAGTCATTATATTTAAGCTTCGTCAACAGCAATTTTTTTTTTAGTTTTTTTATTTATTATTAGTTTTTTTTTTAATATCACACAGTCATTAAATTTAAGCTTCAACAGCCAATTTTTTTTTTTTTTTTTTTTTTTTTTTTTTTTAATATCAGTCATTAAATTTAAGCTTCGTCAACAGCCAAGTTTTTTTTTATTTCTTTTATTTATTGTTATTTTTTTTTTTAATATCACACAAAGTCATCAAACTTAAGCTTCGTCAGCAGCCAAGTTTTTATTTAATTTATTTATCATTATTATTATTATTTGTAACTGTCACACAAGGTCTTCAAATTTAAGCTTCATCAACAGCCAAGCTTTGGTATTTTATTTATTTATTATTATATATTTTTTTCGGTTAGCATCATACAAAGTCATCAAATTTAAGCTTCGTCACCAGGCTCGGCGGAACAAATATTTATTTAATTTAATTTATAAGCATCACATAAGGTCATTAAACTTAAGGATAGTCACACAGCCTCGCCGGGGCATCACAGCGGTAAGTCAATGGTAGGTTGTCACAGCGCCGTCAGTAGTAACACCCGGAGGTACTGAGGCGAAACAATCCTGCCTTTATTAATATATACGTTTTTGGTAGCAAGAAAAAGAGAGAGAGAGAGAGAGAGAGAGAGAGAGAGAGAGAGAGAGAGAGAGAGAGAGAGAGAGAGAGAGAGAGAGAGAGAGAGAGAGAGAGAGGGAGGAAGCTAAGAACCAGTTTAATAGGCCACGCCCTTTAGTACTCCTAGTATTAAACCCCAGAAAAGAAACTCTCCTCTTCCTCCCCCCACCTCTTCCTCCTCCTCCTCCTGGGTTTCGCTTCCTCCTATAAACACTCATTCAGGCAGGAAGAATGTGTACCCAATTCATCGACGCTTCAATGAACGGCCTCACATTGTGTCCGAAAATCCCCGGACCAAACATACAACATATGGTTCTCTTCGTCCGCCTTTGAAGACCTCGGCACTGTATTCACTGTATTCTCTCTCTCTCTCTCTCTCTCTCTCTCTCTCTCTCTCTCTCTCTCTCTCTCTCTCTCTTTTCTGGACCATTCTCCCTCTCCCTTTAAACCAGCCCGCCTTTTCACTCCCTCGATTTTGTGTATCTATGGACACGTGTAAAAATGTTGATTGACTGCTTGGCCTGTCAGCGGTTTGTCTTTTGTAGGGATCAGTAGCCAGGCGATAAGGGGGAAGGGGAAGGGACTGGGGGGAGGGGAAGGGGGGGAGGCTGCGAGGGGAAGGAAGGGATGTAAAGGGGAGGGTGATAAAGGAAGGGAGGGAAGGAAAGGGATTTTAGGCAATGTACAGAAGGAGGAAAGAATGGAGTGAGAGCTGCAGAGAGAGAGAGAGAGAGAGAGAGAAAGAGAGAGAGAGAGAGAGAAAGAGAGAGAGAGAGAGAGAGAGAGAGAGAGAGAGAGAGAGAGAGAGAGAGAGAGAGAGAGAGAGAGAGAGAGAGAGAGAGAGAGAGAGAGAGAGAGAAGATTGTTGAGAGGGGAGGGAAGTGGAGGGGGCTAAGGAAGGGAGTGAGGGAGGGAGTAAGGGGCACACACGTCTTCAGGAGGGAGTAGTGTGGTGCCTCGTCACTCCCGGTCCCTCGATCACCATTAATTGCCGGCGAGCGAAATTGCAGAGGCATCATCGGCGTTCCTGTGCGGCGGCCATGACTGGGGCTGGGAAAACATAATTGTACTACATGCCCCGCGGCGCGCCTCGGGGCATGTAGCACCATCAGGGCACCCCGCGGGGCAGCCGGGGGCCATGGCGGGGCAGGGGGCATCAACAATGGTCCCTTTGACGCTCTGACAGCCTGTGGGAACCCTGACCAGCACTGCCTCAGCCGCCCTGCCCTGCTTCCTACCCTGCCGACACCCTGCATCCCCTTCTGTAGGCGGCCCCACCTTGTTTCCCCTTCCCCCTCCCCTTTTCTCTCCCTGCCCTTTCTTGTCTCCCCCTTCCCTCTCTCCCCTTTCCCCTTCTCTGCCCTCCCCTTGCTCTCCCGCCGTCCCCTCATAACCCCATTAAGTGTCCTCTCTAACGCCACAACAGCCGAGGGCTCGTCACGCCTGACAAGGAAAATTCCAAATTAATATTATCCACGCTGGGGCATGAGCAGAGGCGTGGTTCCCAGCCCAGTGCCCCGTGACGTCACGACCCGCACAGCCAATGAGGGCACGGCAGGGTGTGAGGACTCGCCAGGGGGCCGCGAAACCCCTGCCGAGGAATACAGTGGCTTTTGTTGCGACCCTTAGAGAAGGTGACGACCAATGAACAAGCGAAATTATACGAACTCGCTAATTCTGTGACTTTTAGGTCTTTTAAGGGGATGAAAGGACCACTGTTAGGGCGGGAGAAAGGGGGAAAGGGGCAAATGGAGGGGGAAAGAGGGAGGGGGGCATGTAGTAACGAGGGTGTGGGTAGTTGAGGGGGATGACGAGGTAGGGAGGGGAGAGGCGCGAAACAGAATGACGGAAACAAAATGAGGTGGCAATGAGGGGGGGATGGTGGGGGTGAGGGAGCGCTGGAGGCAGGGGTGAGGGTAGGAGAGAGGGCAGTGCTAGGGGAGGGAGGCAGGGGTGAGGGTAGGAGAGAGGGCAGTGTTAGGGGAGGGAGGCAGGGGTGAGGGTAGGAGAGAGGGCAGTGCTGGGGGAGAATAGGAGGAGGAGGGGGGCGAATATAAATAAATATGAACACGACCCTATATAGGGGACAAAAAAAAAAGTTGGGAAAAGAGAAGAGAAATAGAATACACCAACAAAGAAGAAGAAGAAGAAGAAGAAGAAGAGCAACAACAACACAGTGAGTATAAAATATGTTATACACGACGAGAGAAAAACAAACTGGGACAAAAAGGAAAGGGGGAAGAAGAACACAGCATCCAAAAAGATCAACAAGAACAAGTGTGAGAGAAAAATTCGGTCACTTTCGTAATGCTCGGTGGAAGTGGTGAGGTGCAGGACATTTATAACTACGCTTCGATCCGCTAGAGTGCGCTCAAGTGGCTGGGTAATCGGGTGAACGAAGCGGGCGAGGGAGATGAGGAGGGAGGAGGAAGAGGGGAAGAGGGGAGAAGGGGGCGAGGAAGAGGGGAGAAGGGGGCGAGGAAGAGGGGAAGAGAAGGAGGGTAAGGAGGAGGAGGAGGAAGGCTAAGCGAGGGAGTCTTGAGAAGTATAGGCTTGTAAAGGATAGGGTTTGAGGAAAGGAATGAGTAGAGAGACGAAGGAAGGAGGAGGAGGAGGAGGGGTGAGATGATAGAGTAGAAGTAATAATAGAAAGAGAAAAGTAAAAAAAAAAGGAAATTGATATGTTTTGCGGAGAAGGAATTATGGAAGCCTAAAGGAAGGAAGGAAGGAAGGAAGGAAGAATAGGATAGGATAGGATAGATGGAAGGAAGGGAGTGAATAAAGGAAGGAAGAGAGTGAAGGAAGGAAGGAAGAATAGGATAGGATAGATGGAAGGAAGGGAGTGAATAAAGGAAGGAAGAATAGGATAGATGGAAGGAAGGAAGAATAGGATAGATGGAAGGAAGGGAGTGAATAAAGGAAGGAAGAGAGTGAAGGAAGGAAGGAAGAATAGGATAGGATAGATGGAAGGAAGGGAGTGAATAAAGGAAGGAAGAGAGTGAAGGAAGGAAGGAAGAATAGGATAGGATAGATGGAAGGAAGGGAGTGAATAAATGAAGGAAGAGAGTGAGGGAAGGAAGGAAGAATAGGATAGGATAGATGGAAGGAAGGGAGTGAATAAAGGAAGGAAGAGAGTGAAGGAAGGAAGGAAGAATAGGATGGGATAGATGGAAGGAAGGGAGTGAATAAAGGAAGGAAGGAAGGAAGAATAGGATAGGATAGATGGAAGGAAGGGAGTGAATAAAGGAAGGAAGAGAGTGAAGGAAGGAAGGAAAACTCGTGTCTTCACCTATAAATAGTATACAAGTGAGCATCAGGTAGCGTACAGGTAGTGGCTTAAGGGGCCAATTACCTGTGTACGAAACGGTTAATTAAATATCGCCTCACGTTTATACCGCCGCGGAGAGAATATGGATGTCAGGATTTTTGGGGCCCTTATGCACTTAACCCCTTCACGCCCAGATCTTTCCTTTGCTATATGAAATCGTCTGTTAGCCATAAAATTACAAAAAGTCACTGACTATACCAAATGAGTTAGTGGACAAGGATACTAAACAGGTCATAGCTATAAAACATTGCTTATAGTCACTAAAAATCGTCTAATGGTAGCTAAATTACAATGGAAATTACGTTCTGGGTCTCAAGGGGTTAATAGAAACGTGGTCGTGTGTTTTTTTTAGCAGCAATAGGAGCAGTGGTAAGTTATCACAGACGCTATAGATCATAAAAGTCAAAATAATTACCAGACGTTTTTAGGGCCTTTATGCACTATATAAACATGGTCGTGTCTTTTTTAGCAGTAATATTAGTAGTTAGTTATCACCGACGGTATGGGTAGTAAAAGTCATAGTAATTACAAGGCGTGAGAGCTCTTGACAGCTGCCGCCTTTCCCATAAGAGCATTAATAACACGAGGAAAGAGAGCAAAATAAGAATAAGGATAATAAACGTGGCTATACAGTACACTCTTAGAAAAGAAGGGTAGGAAAATGGTAGAAAAAGGGTGTTTGTAGTGATGAAATACTGCTACCCTTTTTCTACCCCTACAAATATACCCTTTTCCAACCGCAAATATACCCTTTTCAAACCCCAAATATACCCTTTCTCATCCCTCTCGTCTAAAAAGGGTAGATAAAGGGTAGATGAAGGGTATAATCAGCAGCATCTACCCTCCAGCCTGGACATAGGGTATAAAAAGGGTAGTGATGGTGCGATGTAACAATTCTACCCTTAATATACCCCTTATTTCTGAGAGTGTAGACATATTTATATAAGACATATTTCAACTCTTCACTGGTCGTACTGTATTACCGTAATGCTCTCGACTCCAAACACAACAAATAATTATAACTCTAGTTTTCTATAACTAACAAACTCCCAACTTTTTTTATAGGGACGCTAGATTATTTTGAAACTTTATTAAACGCTAAATTAACGTGACCGTGACTCCATGTCTAAAAAAATACTTCTAATGAGGGACACTAAATTATCTTGACACTGTTATGCATGTTAAATTTCAGGAAACAAAGTAAAAATAATATAAAGGTTTCACGTCTGATTTAATTGTCTATATAACTAACTAACTGATATCTATAACTAACTATATAACTTTCTTTATAGGGACGCCAAATTAACTTGAAACTGTGTATATGTTAAATTACACGAATCACAAACACAGGAAAATAATAAAGGTATCACGTCTGATTTAATTAACTCTAACTAACTATAACTCTTAGCTATAACTAACTAAATCTACCTTTGTTTATAGGGACACTAAATTAACTTGAAACTGTTATATATATGTTAAAAATCTGGAATCATAACCAAAGGAAAAGATAAAAATGTTCTCTCGGATTTAATGAACAGTTTCTGAGTGTACCGTTGAGCGAGGCGACCAAGTGTTGATGAGGGGACAAGGAAGGACATGGAAGCTCTTGTAGGGGGTAATGGGACACCCGAGGAGCGTCCGCGGTGTCTTAGTACAAGGAGGATACAAGGCGGCCTCCAGGTGACTCCCAGGTACGAGGGAAAGTAACTGAATACTTTTGTGCCTGTCAGGTGGGTCTTCATGTCTTGAGAGGGAAAATATGAAGGGAAAAAGGGCTGGTGTGTTTTGAAGAAGGGAAGGGAAAGGAGGTGGAAGGGAAGGGGAGGGAAGGTTTAAGTTGTGTTTAGGGAACGGAAGGGAAGGTTTAAGTTGTGTTTAGGGGAGGGAAGGGAAGGTTTAAGTTGTGTTTAAGGAAGGGAAGGGAAGGTTTAAGTTGTGTTTAAGGAAGGGAAGGGAAGGGAAGGTTTAAGTTGTTTAAGGAAGGGAAGGGAAGGGGAGGTTTAAGTTGTGTTTAGGGGAGGGAAGGGAAGGTTTAAGTTGTGTTTAGGGGAGGGAAGGGGTGGTTTAAGTTGTGTTTAGGGGAGGGAAGGGAAGGTTTAAGTTGTGTTTAGGGGAGGGAAGGGAAGGTTTAAGTTGTGTTTAGGGGAGGGAAGGGAAGGGGTGGTTTAAGTTGTGTTTAGGGGAGGGAAGGGGTGGTTTAAGTTAGGTTGTGTATTGAAGGGAAGGGAAGGGAAAGGGAGGTTTTAGTTTAAGGGAAGAGAAGAGGATTTTTAAGTCAGGTTGTGTGTTTTAAGGAAGAGAAAAGAAAGGGAGGTTTTAGTTATGATTAGGGGAATTTTCAGGGAAGGAAATAGGGAGGTTGAAGTTAGGTTATGTGTTTAACCCCTTGAGGCCCAGAACGTAATTTCCATTGTAATATGACTACCATTAGACGATTTTTAGTGACTATAAGCAATATTTTATAGCTATGACCTATTTAGTATCTTAGTCGAGTAACTAATTTGGTATATTCAGTGACTTTTCGTAATTGTATGGCTCGACAACAGACGATTTTATATAGCAAAGGAAAGCTCTGGGCGTGAAGGGGTTAAGGGAAGGGAATAGAGGGAATGTCTTGAGAGGGAAAATATGAAGGGAAAAAGGGTTTGTGTGTTTTGAAGAAGGGAAGGGAAAGGAGGTGGAAGGGAAGGGGAGGTTTAAGTTGTGTTTAGGGGAGGGAAGGGAAGGTTTAAGTTGTGTTTAGGGGAGGGAAGGGGAGGTTTAAGTAAGGTTTTGTGTTGAAGGGAAGGGAAGTGAAGTATAAATTGTGTTTAAGTTGTGTTTAGAAGAGGTTTAAGGGAAGGGAAGGGCAGGTTTAAACTAGGTTGTGGGTTTTAAGGGAAAGGGGAGGTTTAAGTTGTGATTAGTGGAGGTTTAAGGGAAGGGAAGGGCAGGTTTAAGCTAGGTTGTGGGTTTTAAGGGAAAGGGGAGGTTTAAGTAGTGATTAGTGGAGGTTTAAGGGAAGGGAAAGGGATGATTAAGTTGTGTTTAGTGAGGTTTAAGTTAGGTCGTGTGTTTAAGAAAAACGAATAGAGTGAATGTATTTACAGAGATGTGATGCAAAGGGTGCTGTGTTGCTTCTTCGTTCAACTACTGACGAAAGAAACTGAGAAGAGAGCGATGATGTTTACGATGATTATTTTATTGACTTTTATTTTACTTCTCGAACTATTTACGACGAGATGCTTCAAGTCTGAGTGCATGTGAATATTTGCTCTTATTTTTGTTTTTAACGAACTTTTATTTATGGATCCTTTTACCATATTTAGGACGTTTTTACTTCACAAACGTTTAGGAGAACCGGATTTTGAACGTTTATGGACCGTGCAGAATACATTTACTTATCTTTATGTCCTCCATTACGTTTTTTTTCTTATTTATTTTAGCTTAGTATTGTTGTCGCAGAACTTAAGAATATATAGAAGATATTTTTTCATGCATCATCTTTAAGTCTGTTTGTCTTGAGTGGAGGTTACACACACACACCCACATCCACACCCACACACACACACACCCACCCACACACACGCGCGCGCACACACACACACACACACACACACACACACATACATAAAAAAACGTATATATAAAACGAACCCGAAATCTCAACGAAAATTCACTCGATTTGTTTTAATGTTTGGGTGAATGAATACCTTGAGTCGTTAACACACACACACACACACACACACACACCCACACACACACACATACACGAATGGACTACGAAGGTATCCACGCTTAGTAAAAAATAATCTTAAGTAGAGGTAAAATATATCTTATGTAAGGCCATTTAAGTGTCATAAGAACATAAGAAAATAAGGAAGCTACAAGAGGCCGCCGTGTCCCGCGTGTATAAGTAAACACAGGAAAAGGAATCTCCCATTTACCCTTCATAGATAACAATTTGGATCTAGGAAAGTAATAGAAACAGGATAACAACAGGTACTCATTCTCGCCGCCCTGTCTGATAAAGAAAATAAAATATAAAAAATAATATAAATGATAAAATAAGAAGAAAGATAAAAAAGTATAATTGTAGAATAATAATAAATAATAATAATAAGAATAAATTGTAATAAAAAGAAGAAGCAAGAAAGGTTGTTGAGCTTTGTATTCCCTCGCACCTGTGGGAAACAAAGGACCTGTTGCTATTACGCACCTGTGTCCGGATTACCCCTAGTTACCTGTATTTAAGGCCCCCCTCACCCCCTCACCCCGGCAGCCCCTCCCCCTTGCCGACAGGATGTGTTAGGTATTACACTCATATTACTAAACAACTGGTAATGTGTAGCCCCACTTCCTACATTTTTTTCTCCTTATTTTTTTTTACTACTGTTATTACTCTTCACTATCACATAAACTTCCCTTTTTTTTCTCTATTTTTCTTTGTGTGTGTGTGTGTGTGTGTGTGTGTGTGTGTGTGTGTGTGTGTGTGTGTGTGTGTGTGTGTGTGTGTGTGTGTGGTGTTGTGTGTATGTGTGTGTGTGTGTGTAAGCTCCACTGAAGACAAACAGAAGGAAAGATGATGCAGAATAAATGCCATCTATATTCTTCAGTTGTGAGGGATGACAACAAAATCAAGACAGAGAGAGACAAGATAGGAGAAGAAATGTGTGTGGAGGAGAGATAGGCGAGTAGATAGAGGGCGGGAGAGGTGAACATAAAACAAGAGAAGGAAACTTTAGAATGAAGGAGGAGGAGACAGCAAAACCAAGATAGAGAGAGACAAGATAGGGGATAAAATAGTGTTGAAAGACCCAAGGCGAGTAGATAGAGGGCGGGAGAGGTGCGTGGGAGAATGCATAGGGAGAGGCGGGTTGATGTGATTAGTGTGGTCAGTGTACTTCCGCCCCGGGAAACCATAGATGACCTCCCGCCCAATTAGCCCAAAACTATCACGTGACCCGTAGGCGTGGATGAGACCCACCCAAGATATCCACATCCACCTCAATCCACTTTTTTTTTCCTTCCCTCCAACTTTCACTTCCGGTCTTTTCATCGACTATTCCGCTAAAAGGAGATTATTTGTTGTGGGGTTTAGTAATTTTCTTTCCGTTTTGGGGTTTTGCCTCGAGCTCTGCGTAACACACCAACAGACAACAACAACAACTAACTCAACAAATAGTGTTTCACCGTCAAGTGTACAACCGCAGCTTTACGTGATTAGAGGAAAAAACAGACACTTTCCAATCGGCCAGCTTTTATGACCCAGCTTGGTGGCGGGACACGAAACATTCCCGTGCAAGACAAAACATGATCGAGTTCTTCACGTCGATGCTCAGAACCAAACACACTGTTCACGCAACACCGATAACTTATCCAAACCGTGGAAAAAATATGCAAAGACCCTCACTAGCCCTTATCAGAACCACACTTAAATGGCGGCTCGGGTAACGTGGACTCATTACTACGACGGTAAAGGTGGTCTAATTTTGAGAGTGATTAAGCATGATTCTATAAAAGTATTCAGGTGATTACATTAAGCCAGGCAATTACCTCCCGGGCTCATTAATTACACTCAGATAAAAGAGGGAATGATTAGTACCAAAGTGATTTAATGACATTGATCTATATACGAAAATTGATATATAATTTTTCCCAACCAATAACACTAATATGAGTTACGCTGGAGAACCGATAAGCATCATCATATTTTTTAGCGCCATTAAAAGTGTCTGATAATTATCAACCATGTAGAATAGTTTGATAAGCTAGCTGGGTGAAGTCTTCTTTGAAACACACACACACACACACACACACACGCACACGCACACGCACACACACACACACATGAAAAAAGAAACAAAACGTAATAAAGGAGAGGGGTTTATGTGACAAGTGGTAGTTGAAGAGTAGTAACAGTAGCTTAAAGAAATAGAGGGAAAAATGAAGGAAGTGGGGAATACACGTTGACAGTTGTTTAGTAATATGAGAACGAGGAGTAGATAGAGAGACGGTAGAGCGAGAGTAATCATGGTAACATCTAAACCAAGAAAGAGCGGTAGAGGGAAGACGTAATGAGATGAAGCGATGAGGATAATGAGAGTAGACGGTGGAAGGTAGGGAGGGAAATAGGGTGAGGAAGAGGAGGAGGAGGAGTAGGAGGAGGTGTGGGTGAGGAGGAGGAGTGGGTGAGTGAGGGCGTGGGAAGGAGCCGCCGTCAGGTTTATTACACCACCAAGTTGTTTGTCCTCACGCCGGGAACAATAAAAGGACAGAAGGCGGCGAGTGCGGCTGACCCACCATAAACACTGACACCATCTAGGCCCCACCAACACCCTCTACCGCCCTACATGAAAGCCCTAACGCTGCCCACCACTACCCACACCCCCCCGCGGCCCTTCAGTGGTGGTGAGGACGCGGTGAGGGTAGTGTAAGGCCCCCCACCACACCGCCCACCACACTCCACCACCGCTGACCGCACGGGAACCACAGTCACGCCACCTGTGTTACCCTACGAAGCCCTCACAGATCTTGATTTACTCCCTTAGCTCCTGTGTGTTTCTTCCTCACCTGCCGCCTAACAGCCCACAACCTTCTCCTGTACCCACAACACCCACACACCCACAGAATCAGCTCCTTACTCACCCAGAACCCACAGCCTTACCCCATTTTCTAGCCCCAAAACCGAGGCCCCAATCCCCCACACCCACAACACCCACAGAATCAGCTCCTTACTCACCCACAACCCACAAACTTACCCCCTTCTCAACCCCCATAACCGAGCCACCAGTCCTCACACCCACAACCTTACCTCATTTTCTACCCTCAAAATCGAGCCCACAATCCCCCACCCACAACAGACCTCCTTCCCCACCCACAACTCTCGGCTCCCCACCACAACTCCACCACTCGTCTAACCTTGCCACAACCCACAACCAAACTACTGAAGGTTATAAGGGAAAATGTGAAAGTAATTGTGGCAAGTATGAATGAGAGATTATTAAGAGGAATACTGTAAATGGCCCAATAGGAAAGAAGGAGACTAGCGGCAATGATAGGTAAACACCAGGATTGGAATATTGATGAGAATTCTTTATGTCTATAGAGTCAAGACTTTTTTTTCTGGGAAGATTTAAGATTTAGCGGAAAATGTGATTCTTTTATCGATTCCCAGACGTATTTTTTTTTGTCCAATGAAACTGGCCATTCTACACACACACACACACACACACACACACACACACACACAACACACACACGAAGTAAGGGAGAGGGGAGGGACGGTATGAACATTACATCAGTTTGCCTAAGGGACGGGAGGGGAAGGCTCGGTAACTGTCGTAAGGTGGTGAATACAAGACACAACAACAACAAGAACAGCACCATTAGGAGTGACAGGAGTGACGCCACCTGTTGCTCCACCTCGCCACGACAGCCACACAAGTGCTGCACCCTCACCCAGCTCATCGTATATCATTTCACTCATTCTTACATTCATACCCCGAAGAGGCAATCCCAATCACCCACCCACGCCTTCCACCCACGCCTGCACGCCACCCACCCACGCCTCCACGCCCACCCACGCCTACCCATGCCTCTACGCCTACCCACGCGCTAAACTAAACATCAGCCTCCTCCTCCAAACAAAAGAAGAGCTAACAAGAGGACGACGCACCGGGAACTCAAGGTAAATATCGGGAAGGGGCGACGAGGAAGCCGGAGAAAGAGGTTTGGTGTGGCCCGGGGCTGTGGGTTGGCTGGCCGCCGCTGGGGAGGTCGCTTGGCCCGCGTGGGGATCTTGTGGTCACGGGAAGCCATCAGGCGGATTTCACCCCACGTTCGACGCTCACTAGTCTTGCTTCACTTCACTAAATCGTGCATCTGTTTCCCTTTGGTACCCCGGAGGCGACTCTTGGTGGTTTGAAACGATGATCAAAACACAGAATTGATGCTTAATTATTGATGTGAGGCGGCAAGAAATCACGCCAATTGATGTGAGGCCGGCAAGAAATCACGCCAGTTTATGTGAGGCGGCAAGGAATCACGCCAGTCTTCAGTGCCCTGGGCGGCGCTTCAAGCCTTTCCCGCCAAAATGCTCTGGGCGGGAAAAGTGCGTGTGTGTTTTTATGGCCGCACAACACGTCTTTCAGGAAGTCCAAGCGATGGCGCGATGGCTCAAGGCGGAAATCTGCACGTCTAAATGTCGAGTCTGCCTCTGTGTTTCAGTCTTCATGAAATGTGCAATGACAGAGATTTGAGGCCGCCGGGTCCTTAGGCAACGAGGAGACCCGCGGCAGAGTCAGTGACCGCGCCGACGCACGCACACACACACACACACACACACACACACACACACACAGACACAGACACAGACACACACAGACCTCCTTGTATGTATTGATGTGAAATTTATTAAGAAACATGCATGAAGTGTGTGTTATGCTATCAAAACGCAAAGTAAAGAATCGCACACACAGAGATACACACACACACAGAGATACACACACACACACACACACATACACACACACACACACACACACAGCTCCTTGTAGATATTAATATGAAATGTATTAAATTATGACGTTTGTATAATGCAAACCAGTGAATCGCGAGGAAACTGCAATGAAATACATGGTGCAAACAAGTGTGTATCTAATAATGAAAGAATAGTAAATAAGGAGAAATCGCAGAAAAGAAGGGAAACTAGAGAGGAAAGTCAACAGCCACGGGAAATAACATGCATTAAACAACAAAATGAACGAGGGAGAAAAAAGTCAGAGGATAATAAACACAAGACCAAAGAAGAGAAACCAAACTGGACTGAAAACAATGAAAATGAAAAGAATAATGAAAAGAAAACAACCACAATCCGAAAACGAAACAAGAAACTAAGAAAAAAAGGTCGGGAACAGAAAAGGGAAAGATTTGAACTAAGAAAAAACAAACAGAAAAGCGAAACAGATTTGAACTAAGAAAAAACAAACAGAAAAGCGAAACATTTGAACTAAAAAAAACAAAAACAGAAAAGCGAAACATTTGAACTAAAAAAAAAAAAAACCAGAAAAGCGAAACATTTGAACTAAAAAAAACAAAAACAGAAAAGCGAAACATTTGAAATAAAAAAAAAAAAAACCAGAAAAGCGAAACATTTGAACTAAAAAAAAAAAAACAGAAAAGCGAAACATTTGAACTAAAAAAAAAAAAAAAAACAGAAAAACGAAACATTTGAACTAAAAAAAAAAAACAGAAAAGCGAAACATTTGAACTAAAAAAAAAAAAAAACCAGAAAAGCGAAACATGAACTAAAAAAAAAAAAAAACCAGAAAAGCGAAACATTTGAACTAAGAAAAAAAAAAAACAGAAAAGCGAAACATTTGAACTAAGAAAAAAAACCCAGAAAAGCGAAACATTTGAACTAAAAAAAAAAAAAAAACCCAGAAAAGCGAAACATTTGAACTAAAAAAAAAAAAAAAACCAGAAAAGCGAAACATTTGAACTAAAAAAAAAAAAAAACAGAAAAGCGAAACATTTGAACTAAGAAAAAAAAGGGAATAGAAATAGGAAACAGACTGAAATTAATGGTAAAATAGGAAGAGAAAAGCGAGGTAGATTTCACCCGGGAACCGAACCGAAGTCTCTATGGCGAGGGATAACTTTGAGTAGCGGGCCTTCTCCTTTACCATCCCGTGATTGACAAAGCGCATATATTGATTGGCCAGGACGGAGGGAGCACTACTGAAGGGGAAGAGACCGCCTTAGGGAAGCGATTGAGCCGGGGTGAGGGAGAAGGAAGGGGAAGGGAGGAAAGAGAAGGGAAGAGGGGAGAAAAATACACATAACCGAGGGGTCCGAGGGCTTGGCGATTCCCCGAGAGCCGAGAGATCGTAGACTAGGCAAGGCAGGTTATGTGTAGATGGGTGAATGTGCTACAACTATAAGTCCTTTTTTTTTTAACTAGGCGAAAATTCCACTATCTTAAGGTCCCATACTTAAAACCTGATAATATGGTTAACTATGATAAAATAAAACTGAAATTTAGAAGAACTGTATTCCCTTCTCCTGGCATCAAATATCAGTCAGTAAGCAGCAAAGGGTCAGGATTTTTCAGGAGTATAAACAAGGCAGGTATAGATGGGTGAATGCGCTACAACTATAAACTATATGAAGGACTACTTACTATATAATGATGGGAAATCGCCGGGACGTGAGGGAATGTGAAGGAGGAGGAAGAGGAAGAAGGGCCAGGTAAAATATGCTCCTCGGCGTAATGGACGGTAATAAAAAGGAAGAGATAAAGTATGGCGATAAAAAATTGGTGGCCATAGTTTTGTGTACAGGATGTGAATGGTAATATAAAGGAAGGGTTGATGATGATGATGATGGAAGAAGAAAGGGGGACGAGGAAGAGGAGAAATTATATAAAATAGAAAACATTTGGGAAGGGAAATAAGTTAAGATTGATGGATTTTTTTTTTTTTTTTATGTATTGAAGAAATTTTAGGGAAGTGAAATATCGCTTAAGAAGGGTGGAAACAAGAATGAATTTATGTATTGTTAGGTCTTTAGGTCTAAGTTAGGTGATTAGGTCTCTGTTATTCCAGAGACCTAAATTTAGTAGATACGGAAACGCGCTTACTATTATGAATTCGAGGAGAAATGAGTAATAACGTAAATATTTAGTGATGATGGACGCCTGTGTGTGTGTGTGTGTGTGTGTATGTGTTTGCGTGTGTGTCTTTGTGTGTGAATATGTGTGTGTGTTTGTATATGTGTGTGAGTGTGTATGTGCGTGTGAGTGTGAGTGTGTGTGTGTGTGTGTGTGTGTCTTTGTGTGTGAGTGTGTGTATGTGAGTGTGTGTATGTGTATGTGTATGTGTGTGTGTGTGTGTGTGTGCGTGTGCGTGTGTGTGTGTCTTTGTGTGTATGTGTGCTTGTGCTTGTGCGTGTGTGTGTGTGTGTGAGTGTGCGTGTGTGTGCGTGTGTGTGTGCGTGTGCCAGTAGAACCAATAAACGGAAATCTGCATACTTTATAACTAGTACCCCCCCCCAAAAAAAAAAAAAATACTGCAAGAAAAATCCAAAAAATAGAAAAGGCCTTAGAGAAAACACACCAAATATCGCTCCTCAAAAATGTGTGGGCCAAAAAAAAGAAAAGAGATTTGCACGTCTTCAAGAAAATGATTGTGTCCGAAAGTTGAGGCAGGAGCAGAGGGTCAAGCCATTATTTCTGGCGCTCCAACTTTCTTTCTGCTACGTTTCTCCATGTCTCGTTTCCTCCCCTTAGCTATATATCACGAGAGAGAGAGAGAGAGAGAGAGAGAGAGAGAGAGAGAGAGAGAGAGAAGAGAGAGAGGAGAGAGAGAGAGAGAGAGAGAGAGGAGAGAGAGAAACTGAAATAAAAGCAGATAGACAGACAGAAAAAAGAGAGAGAGAGAGAGAGAGAGAGAGAGAGAGAGAGAGAGGAGAGGAGGAGAGAGAGAGAGAGAGAGAGAGAGAGACACTGAAATAAAAGCATAGACAAAAAGAAAGAGAACACGACATACTAACTGAAATAAGAGCAGAGAGAGAGAGAGAGAGAGAGAGAGAGAGAGAGAGAGAGAGAGAGAGAGAGAGAGAGAGAGAGAGAGAGAGAGAGAGAAAACACGACACAAACTGATATAAAAGCAAATAAAGACAAACAAAAAGAAAGAGAAGCAGACAGACTAAGAAGAAAAATAAATAGAGAAAAGTATCAAAACCAGAAACAAAAGGTGTGAGAGGGGCGGCGGAAGGCGAGGCTGCCACTGATAATGGAGGAGGAGGAGGGAGGAGGGAGGAGGAGGAGGAGAGGGAGGGGAGGAGGAGGAGGAGAGGAGGAGGAGGAGGAGGAGCGGAGATATAGCCCAGCGCCCGGAGGTATGAATGCCACGGTGACCCCACGAACACACACACACACATACACACAAAATTCAAGAGTGCCACATTGAAAGGAAGAAAAATGTAGTGCCATCTAAATTATGCCTTTTTCTGCGTGCATACAATGTTATTAATTTGTGTTATGGTGATTTAATTCATTCATGGTTATATTGTTTGTAGTTTTAATATCTCTCTCTCTCTCTCTCTCTGCTCTTATTTCAGTTAGTATGTCGTGTTCTCTCTCTCTTTCTTTTTGTCTATCTGCTTTTATTTCAGTGTATATGTCCTCTCTCTCTCTCTCTCTCTCTCTCTTTGTCTGTCTATCTGCTCTTATTTCAGTTTCTCTCTCTCTCTCTCTCTCTCTCTCTCTCTCTCTGCTCTTATTTCAGTTTCTCTCTCTCTCTCTCTCTCTCTCTCTCTCTCTCTGATCAAATTTCGCGCTTCACTTCCTATCATTTTATTACTTCTCCACTGTTCCTCTTCTATCCTCGGCTCTTCCAGTTCTAGTGTTTTGTCTTCTCCCTTAGTCTCCTTTTATCTCGTTCCTATCTTTTCTCTTTTTCTCTCTCTTTCTTTCTCTCTCCCTCTCTCTTTCTTTCTCTCTCCCTTTCTCCTCACTGTTCTATCGTCCATTCTTTTGCTATATATATTCCCGCCTCTTCCTTTTTCTACTTTCCCTTTGTCTTTCTCCTCTTGTATTCTCTCTCTCTCTCTCTCTCTCTCTCTCTCTCTCTCTCTCTCTCTCTCTCTCTCCTCTTCTGCAGTATATTCTCTTTCCTCCACCTCTCATTTTCTCCCAGTTTTCTCCACGCTCTCTCTCTCTCTCTCTCTCTCTCTCTCTCTCTCTCTCTCTCTCTCTCTCTCTCTCTCTCAAAGACCCAAAAAGTACTATTCTTTGTCTTATTGTTTTTCTTACTTCCTCGAGACCCTTTAATTGGCACTCAGTCCAGCCTCACACACGCCTCCCGCCCTCCCTCTCACCACTGCATTTCAAGCCTTTTAGTGTACTGTAATTAAGGCGAAGATGATTGGCAAGTAGATGTGTGGGTTATGCCGTCTTATACTGAGGCCGCATAGATATTGAACGATGAGGGAACAGTGTGTGTGGTGTGTGTGTGTGTGTGCGTGTGTGCGTGTGTGCGTAAAATAGAGTGAGAGAGAGTAAATAATTAATGAAATGAACAAATTAAGAGATTAAATAAAATAAAACAAGTAACTCCTCACACACACACACACACAGACACACACACACACACACAGACACAGACACACACACACACACACACACACACCACCCGTATCGCCCAATGGCCCTATCGCCCTCTCGTCACAAAATAATGAAACAGGTAAAATGGGAGACACCTTACTACACGAAACCGCCAAAGATATCGACGCGAGGGGACTGACGCTGCCGGGGTGACAGAGAGACACAGAAGGGCACTATCTCCCTCACCACCCTCCTCCTCCTCCTTCAGAAGCTTGCATTCTTCGCCTCCCTCCCCATACCTCCCATTTTTTTCTCGCTTGTTTCAATAGCTATTAATGGAATACTCACTCTCGTACTATTTTCCCGTACTACGCCGCCGGGAATGATTGTAAGGAAGGAGGAGGAGGAGGAGGTGGTGGAGAGAGAGATAGGGAGGGGTAGGGGGTAGGGGGGGAGGAGAGAGATAGGGAGGGAAAGGGATAGGGGGGGGGGAGGAAATGTGTGAGACAAGAGATGTCGATGTGTAACCTTGGGTGGCACGTGATAACCCCCACACACACACACACATACACATACACACCACACACACACACACACACACACACACACTACCAGGTCTCACGCCAAGTTCCTTTTACGCTGCGATGTAATATTTATCAATGAATCAACATTATTGATTCACCCACTAAGACAATGAGTCGACTGAGGCCTCGCGCGACACTCAGTACGAAGAGACGATAGTTGCAGGCCAAAAGACGCCCCTCCGCCCTTTACCCACGCCCTCCCGCCCTACCCACGCCCTCCCACCACTACCCACGCCCTCCCGCCCCTACCCACGCCCTTCCGCCACTACCCACGCCCTCCCGCCTCTACCCACGCCCGCAGCGGATGGAATTTTTAATTACTGTAGCATTTTTCTCTACGCTGGAATTTGATGCGAGATAATGGCGTTGGAATGTTGTAAATTAGGGAGTTTGTGTGTAAGTTCTCGTCGCGTCTACTAAATATCTTGACAGTGGTGACACGACATCTCGCATCATTATCATTATTATTATTATTATTATTATTGTTATTATCAATTAAGACATTGTATAACAGTACCAGGCTGGATTCGAACCCTGGTCTTAGCCACCTCACCACACGGAGGTATAAAAGGTAGTGACAGGAATCCTACATGTTATTACCCCAACCCCCCAACCTCATCTCGGTGGGGGCAAGCAAGCGACTTTAACCCCTTGAGGCCCAGAACGTAATTTCCATTGTAATTTGGCTACCATTAGACGATTTTTAGTGACTATAAGCAATATTTTATAGATATGACCTTTTTAGTATCCTTGCGACTAACAAATTTGGTATTTTCAGTGACTTTTCGTAATTCCCGTTTCGTAGTCCCGAACTAAATTGGCTCGCCCCTCTTTTTTATTTTATTCTCTTACTGTCTTCTTTTAGGGACTGGCAACTAAGCGGGCTTTGTGTTACCCATTTTTGTTGTGCCCTTGGCCAGTTCTTTGTGATGTAAAAAAAAAAAAAAAATAATAATAATATAATAAAAAAAAAAAAAAAAAATTATATGGCTCTAAAACACACCATTTTTTATAGCAAAGGAAAAATCTGGGCCTGAAAGGGTTAATATATCGCGGCCAGCACAGTCAACAAATATAACCAATCATAATTATTACTATTATTATTATTATTATTATTGTTCATCGTGGGCTCATCGTAAAAGCACTATGTAATTACTACCTTGATCCTCCTCACGTCTCAGCTATAACGAAGGTCAATAATTAAAATGAAATGAGTCGTGAAGATTTCCTCACACGACGAGGAATCAATTTGCAACACGGCATACGATGACGCAACACACCCCGTGGAAACATGGGAAGCAACACAATACACCCGCTAACCTTTAAATAATGGCTAAAAACATCAGTAAAACAGTGGATTTTTAAGGGAAGGCAATAAAATACACCCGCTAACCTTAATAATGGCTAAAAACATCCGTAAAACTGTGCATTTTTAAGGGAAGGCAATAAAATACACCCGCTAACCTCTAAATAATGGCTAAAAACATCCGTAAAACTGTGCATTTTTAAGGGAAGGCAATAAAATACACCCGCTAACCTCTAAATAATGGCTAAAAACATCCGTAAAACTGTGCATTTTTAAGGGAAGGCAATAAAATACACCCACTAACCTCTAAATAATGGACTAAAAACATAAGAAAAGCAATGGATTTTTAAGGGAAAGCAATAAAATACACACATTAACCTTTGAAAAAATACGAAAAATCAAGAAAAGCAGTGTATTTTTAAAGAGAAGACAATAAAATACACCCACTAACCTTTAAATAATGGCTGAACACATAAGAAAAGCAGTGGATTTTTAAGGGAAAGCAATAAAATACACCCGCTAACCTTTGAAAAAATACAAAAAATCAAGAAAAGCAGTGGATTTTTAAAGGGAAGACAATAACATACACCCACACGAAGACAAATCCCATTCCTTGACTCAATAGGCGAAGGAGGAAGAGTTAAGTATTCCCTTGTTATTGTAATTTTATACTTAGTGTGCGGGGGGTAGTACACTCTCAGAAATAAGGGGTATATTATGGGTAGAATTGTTACATCGCACCATCACTATCCTTTTTATACCCTATGTCCAGGCTGGAAGGTAGATGCTGCTGATTATACCCTTCATCTACCCTTTATCTATCCTTTTTAGACGAGAGGGTTGAGAAAGGGTACATTTGGGGTTGGAAAAGGGTATATTTGGGGTTGGAAAAGGGTATATTTGTAAGGGTAGAAAAAGGGTAGCAGTATTTCATCACTATAAACACCCTTTTTCTACCCTTTTCCTACCCTTTTTTTCTAAGAGTGTAGAAGAGTAGAAGTGCGATAATAACTATAAGTAATGATCAACAACTATACTGAGTTTTTTTAGAGGTGAAAAATCCTGACCCCTTGCAGGACTGATATTTATGACTGATATTTATGCCAGGAGAAGGGAATATTAATTACGTTTCTTCTAAATTTCAGTTGTATTTCATTATAGTTAACCATATTATCAGGTAAACATAGGCATCATTTTAAGCATAAGACCTTAAGATGAATATAATTTTCGCCTCGTAAAAAACAAACAAACTAGTGCAGAAGGCGACGACGGTGCAATGGTTGTCGAGGTTCATCACAAGGGAGCTCAATGCCGCCTGATCAAGGGAGGCGATCGAGCTTAACATTCCTTCCCGGACGTAAAGTGAACCTGTAATTAAGGCGCCACTGTTTTCAGGACGGAAACTCGGCGGGAATTTATTGAGTTTTTCCCCGATGTAGTTTCCGTAAGAGGACGTCAAATCTTCGCCCGCAAAGATGATTCACAATTTTTTTTTTTTTTTTTTTTTTTGGCCAATATAGGTTTGAATCCTACAGGTAAGAATAATTTCAGTCCTTTTCTTTTACAATCGTGGTATAATTTTGTTCAAGTTATGTTATAGTTTCGTACAATCTGGTACAATTACGGCCACTAGATACTGATGATTGCTAGGAAACACGACCTTGTGGGATACAACTAATAATATCACAATAATATATACAGAAGTAGTAACACTTATCCTTCATTTACGGTAATAGTAATGCATCATCAACCGTAAATCTCGGAAATACATCACAGCCTTTAAGAAATATACAACAGTCACTCTTAGATGCATAACCAAGAATGAAATTAATGAGATCCGATGAATAACAAAAAAAAATCCATAATCGCGAATGGAATGAATGAGATCCGGTGAATAACTCAACTCTAAAAATCGATAAAAAAAAAAAAAATTATGAAATGCGATGAATAAATCAGATAAATGAAATGTATAACACGAGGAAGGGAAGGGTGACCAGTTATCCTGAAGGCGATAAGGATAGTTATAAAAGTGTCGCACGTTACTCACCGGCTCCTCGATGGCGTGCGGGTGGATGGTGTTGCTGAGTATAATGTCTTCGTGTCTTGCGGCGCCCATCAGCACGGCGCCGGCCCTGTCCACGGCGCCGTAGCTCCTGTCGTAGAGGCCCACCTGTCCACTCTGTAAGACCCCCGCCCGCAGGTGTTGTGCCCGTTAGTATTCACGCCCTTAGACACTTGTTTTTGTGTGTTAATTGGTGCAGTTTATTTAATGGGTTAGTTTTATCATGCAGTTTTTTCGATTTTTTAAATTTTTTGTAATGGTGTTTTTTTTGTGATTTTTGTATATCCTCATTTTTCCTCTACGTAACATTACATCCTACTATTTTTTTTATTGCGTTTTTCCTTTAATAGATCACTCCCTTATCATACTCTACTCCTTCCTTACCCCTTTTTCCTCCCCTTACCACTTATTCAGCGCTTAATTCACCTTATTTACTCTTATAGACCTTCTAATACCACACCTACGTTTATCACTTTACTTTCTACATTCAAGTTTTTCCTAGCTAGTTTCCTTCCCTTTCTCCCTCTCCTAGCTAGTTTCCCTTCCATTCCCTTCTCTTTCTCTCTTTCCTAGTTAGTTTCCCTTCCCTTTCTCTCTTTCCTAGTTAGTTTTCCTTCCCTTTCTCCCTTTCCTAGCTAGTTTCCCTCCCTTTCCTATCCACATCCTATCTTTAAACCTAGCTAGTTTCCATCCCTTTCCCTTCCCTAGTTTGTTTTCCATCCCTTTCTCCCTTTCCTAGCTAATTTCCCTCCCTTTCCTATCTAAATCCTAGCTAGTTTCCCTCCCCTTCCCTTCCCTCTCTCCCTTTCCTACCTACATCTAACCTTTTTCCGTGCTAGTTTCCCTCCCTTTGCTATCTCTATCCTACTGTTTCCTAGTTCATTTCCCTCCCTTCTCTATTTACATCCTACCGTTTCCTAGCTAGTCTCCTTCCTTCTCTCTCTTTCTCTCTCTACATCCTACTGTTTCCTAGCTAGTCTCCCTCTCTCTCTCTGCATCCTACTGTTTCCTAGCTAGTCTCCTTCCCTCTCTCCCTTTCTCTCTCTGCATCCTACTGTTTCCTAGCTAGTCTCCTTCCTTCTCTCCCTTTCTCTCTCTGCATCCTAGCTAGTCTCCCTCCCTCTCTCCTTTCTCTCTGCATCCTATGTTCCTAGCAGTCTCCGTCTTCTCTCCCTTTCTCTCTCTGCATCCTAGCTAGTCTCCCTCCCTCTCTCCCTTTCTCTCTCTGCATCCTACTGTTTCCTAGCTAGTCTCCCTCCCTCCCTCCCGATACCCTGCTACTGCTACGTACCACATGCAACGGGTCTTCCCTCCTCGGTACCTCATGTCGGTTCTGGAGCGTCGCCGAGGTGTAGGTGGTGTAGTTGGCGGGGAGGGAGTGGAGCTGGTAGGGGTCGGCCGACGGGTGGTGTGTCTGCGAGGGGAAAAAGGGAAAACATTAACCCAGAGAAAGAGGAAGGGAAGGAGGAGAAATCTAATGCTCTTCCTATATTTACTTATATTTTCACCCATAAAGAAGGAAGAGGGAAGGGAAGGGAAGAGGGAAGAGGGGAAGGGAAGGAAGGTGAGGTGTCTGTAAGGGGAAAAAGGGGAGACATTAACTCACAGAAAGAAGAAGGGAATGAAGGGGGGAACATTAACTACAGACAGAAGAAAGAGGAAGGGAATGAAGGGAATGAAGGGGGAAACATTAACTACAGACAGAAGAAAGAGGAAGGAAGAGGAAGGGAATGAAGGGAATGAAGGGGGAACATTAACTACAGACAGAAGAAAGAGGAAGGAAGAGAATGAAGGGGGGAACATTAACTACAGACAGAAGAAAGATGAAGAAGAGGAAGGGAATGAAGGGAATGAAGGGGGGAACATTAACTACAGACAGAAGAAAAGATGAAAGAAGAGGAAGGGAATGAAGGGGGGAACATTAACTACAGACAGAAGAAAGATGAAAGAAGAGGAAGGGAATGAAGGGGAATGAAGGGGGAACATTAACTACAGACAGAAAGAAAGATGAAAGAAGAGGAAGGGAATGAAGGGGGGAACATTAACTACAGACAGAAGAAAGATGAAAGAAGAGGAAGGGAATGAAGGGAATGAAGGGGGAAACATTAACTACAGACAGAAGAAAGATGAAGGAAGAGGAAAGGAATGAAGGGAATGAAGGGGGAACATTAATACAGACAGAAGAAAGAGGAAGGGATGAAGGGGGGAAACATTAACTACAGACAGAAGAAAGAGGAAGGGAATGAAGGGAATGAAGGGGGGAGACATAACTACAGACAGAAGATGAAGGACGAGGAAGGGCATGAAGGGGGGAACATTAACTACAGACAGAAGAAAGAGGAAGGGAGAGGAAGGGAATGAAGGGGGGAGACATTAACTACAGACAGAAGAAAGAGGAAGGGAATGAAGGGGGGAACATTAACTACAGACAGAAGAAAGATGAAGGAAGAGGAAGGGAATGAAGGGAATGAAGGGGGGAACATTAACTACAGACAGAAGAAAGAGGAAGGGAATGAAGGGAATGAAGCGGGGAACATTAACTACAGACAGAAGAAAGAGGAAGGGAATGAAGGGAATGAAGGGGGGAACATTAACTACAGACAGAAGAAAGAGGAAGGGAATGAAGGGGGAACATTAACTACAGACAGAAGAGGAAGAAAGAGGAAGGGAAATGAAGGGAATGAAGGGGGGAAACATTAACTACAGACAGAAGAAAGAGGAAGGGAAGGAAAGGGGGAACATTAACTACAGACAGAAGAGGAAGAAAGAGGAAGGGAATGAAGGGAATGAAGGGGGAAACATTAACTACAGACAAGAAGAAAGAGGAAGGGAATGAAGGGGGGAACATTAACTACAGACAGAAGAGGAAGAAGAGGAAGGGAATGAAGGGAATGAAGGGGGGAACATTAACTACAGACAGAAGAGGAAGAAAGAGGAAGGGAATAAGGATGAAGGGGGAAACATTAACTACAGACAGAAGAAAGAGGAAGGGAATGAAGGGGGGAACATTAACTACAGAAGAAGAGAAGAGGAAGGGAATGAAGGGAATGAAGGGGGGAACATTAACTACAGACAGAAGAAAGAGGAAGGGAATGAAGGGAATGAAGGGGAAGACATTAACTACAGACAGAAGAAAGAGGAAGGGAATGAAGGGGGAACATTAACTACAGACAGAAGGAAGAAAGAGGAAGGGAATGAAGGGAATGAAGGGGGGAAACATTAACTACAGAAGAAGAGGAAGAAAGAGGAAGGAATGAAGGGGGAAACATTAACTACAGACAGAAGAAAGAGGAAGGGAATGAAGGGGGGGAACATTAACTACAGACAGAAGAAAGATGAAGGAAGAGGAAGGGAATGAAGGAATGAAGGGGGGAACATTAACTACAGACAGAAGAAAGATGAAGGAAGAGGAAGGGAATGAAGGGAATGAAGGGGGAAACATTAACTACAGACAGAAGAAAGATGAAGGAAGGGGGAAGGGAATGAAGGGAATGAAGGGGGGAAATAATAAACAGACAGAAGAAAGAGGAAGGGAATGAAGGGGGAAACATTAACTACAGACAGAAGAAAGAGGAAAGGGAGAGGAAGGAATGAGAGGTAATGAAGGGGGAACATTAACTACAGACAGAAGAAAGATGAAGGAAGAGGAAGGGAATGAAGGGGGGAACATTAACTACAGACAGAAGAAAAGGAAGGGAATGAAGGGAATGAAGGGGGGAACATTAAACTACAGACAGAAGAAGGGAATGAAGGGGGGAGCATTAACTACAGACAGAAGAAGGGAATGAAGGGGGGAACATTAACTACAGACAGAAGAAGGGAATGAAGGGGGGAATATTAACTACATACAGAAGAGAGAGGAAGGAAGGGAAGGGAATGAAGGAATGAAGGGGGGGAACATTAACTACAGACAGAAGAAAGAGGAAGGGAGAGGAAGGGAATGAAGGGGGAACATTAACTACAGACAGAAGAAGGGAATGAAGGGGGGAACATTAACTACAGACAGAAGAGAGAGGAAGGGAATGAAGGGAATGACAATGCTCTGCCTACCTCTGTTTTTACTCACATTATAAGAAAGAGGAAGATGAAGAGAACTAGGATGGTGTGTCTGCAAGGGGAAAGAAGGGAATATTAGCACACAGAAAGGAGGAGGAATGGAAGGAGAAGGAGGAATGAAGGAAGAAAGGAAGGAAGGAAGAGGAAGATGAAGGAGGATGGTGTGTTTGCAAGGGGAAAGAAGGGAATATTAGCACACCGAAAGGAGGAGGAATGGAAGGAGAAGGAGGAATGAAGGAAGAAAGGAAGGAAGGAAGAGGAAGATGAAGGAGCATGGTGTGTTTGCAAGGGGAAGGAAGAGAAATATTAACACAGAAAGAGGAAGAAAGGAGGAGAAATTATAATGTTCTTCCTATATTGACTTCTATTTTCACTCACAAAGGAGAGAGATAGGATTGTATATAGGAATTATATATGTGTTACTACCCAAGTGAACATTTAAATTGATGTTAAAAGTTAAGGTATAGGAAGGGCTTAGAGAAAGAGAAACAAAATGTGCATGAGTAAATTGAGTAACTAGAAAAAATTACGAAGCAAAAATGACAGCCATGATAATAATAATATAGATATCAATGATAATAATGTTAATAATAGTACCGTAGTGAGAAAAAATATATTATGACAACTCATATATTTTCTGGACACGCTAATTACCCATAAAGCATCATAACATTTACTATGCTGTAATCTGGTCATAATCTTAATCAGCATCGAGTCTGTAATATTTTTTCCCGTGTGAAGTGCATGTAGTGATTTAGGAGGCAGTCTCGGCTTACTGAACTACGGCGTTAGACAGGCGCTTCTGTTGCTAATTAACAAGGCAAGTTTGGCCGATTAATCCGTTGTCATTAGGGCGGCGCTTTGATGAGAGCAAGTACAGATTACATGAGGACGGCGGCAGCATTAATCGACGCCACTTGTTAATTGCATCCTGGCTCTTACGCACATATATACGTACACGGACGCCAAGCACGCTCCCACACACGCACACGTACGAGGTTGTGCTTAGGGAGTGGTGTCGAGCGGTGATGCCTGGTCTGTGCGTTGCGTCAAGGCGTGGGTAATGCAAGACAGAATTAATGTGAAGTGGAGTCATGACGCGGCACAGGAGGCCCCGCAAGGCAGTGTTCCCGCGCCGCCAGCCCTCCCTACTGACTCCATTACTTCCTGCCGTTGATTGTCGCGCCGTCAGGAGATTAATCGTCGAGCTGATTATACATTTATTTCCATGGAGGGCGCGGCAGAAGGTCGGCCTTGCGTCTGTAGCTAGCGAGGCGGGCAATAGCGGGCAATAGGTGGCCGCCGCGGGCCCGGCACCGGACAAGTGCATGATGGCGTGTCGTGAGCTTTGGTTATTATGTTGCCTTGATGTATATTGTGCCACTTGCCAGAGTGGACCCCGCGCCGTCCCCGCCCGCAGGCCACGGGGCGACGGGGCGGTGCCGGGGCGGGGCGGGGCGGGGGTTGTACTCACCGTCATCTGGTTCTCTGTGCCCAGGTAGGGCGGGGGGAAGTAGGGAGGCTGGAAGTCGGTGGTGGGCGTGTGTATTCTGGGCGTGGAGGCAAAGGAGGCGGAGCCACCCACGCCCCCGATGCTGGTGATTGGTCCCAGGCTGGACGGGTGCCCGCCCACACGTTCCTGAGGGAGACAAGAGAGGGGAGGCGGGTCAGTGGCTGCTGTGCGGCTGCTGAGGCTGCAGGAGGGTGTGCAGCGAGGGGAACAGGGGAGCTCACTGACAGGCTAGGAAGGCCGCCGCCCGTCAACACAGGCGAGGCCACCCTAGCCACCAGGGAGCCCCGATTATGCTTAACTTAAGACACACACACACAGTCACACACAGGTATAACAGCAGCATGCAGGCAGCGGGAAGGGGGGAAGGCTGTGTCGCGACCATCAGCGCCCCAGGTGTCCCGTCATTACCAAGACGCACCTGACATGCAACACAATGATTTCTGCCGCGGAGGATGAAAAGATCTTCCTCCTCCACCCGAACAAGGCGAGGGGTTCTCAAAGGTTACTAGATCAATGACTAACAACCCGTCGGCGCGTCTGCTAAGCCGGGCAGAAACAGGTTAGAGAGTACGCGAGATAAACAGAAGCGGCCACCGAAGTAACGATAACAGTACCTGTATGACACCGGTACCGGAGCCACTGTACCACCCGGGTTATTACACAGGTAGAGAAACTTTTGTAGAACATAAAATAAAGTCCCTAGGAACCCCTTCAGCCCATCACCGGGTAGACTTCAAGTTTAGTTTGTCCAAGTATCTCTTTGTATACATTGTTGTTTACGATAAGGTGTTTTTCCCTATAGGTGTGGCTCTTGGGGTCAACATACGACTACTTTTACGATACTTTCACCCTTTTAGCCGCGTACTATAAGGTCAATAGTAGTGGTGTGGTGGTGGAGGAGCGGGTCTTGCCTTCCTTCCCCCTCCCTTCTCTCCTCTTCTCTCCTCTCCCTTCCCTCCTATTCTTCCCTCCATTTTACGATAAGTTAAGAGATCACCCTAGGCGCGTCTCACCCTTAGTGCATTTAGCGGGAGATAATATTAGATAGTCCTCCCTCACCTGCCCACCAGAAAACTGACGGAGGGGCGACCTATCTTAATCCACATCTAACAGGTAAACAACCACCTCCAAGCACTCGGTAGACCTAGGGTAAGCCTAAGCCGCCTTTCCTAGCCATTCTCGGGGGCCTAAGTGCCCCGCCACTGGTCTGGGTTCCCGCCAAAACCATCCATCACTACTGACGCGGCCGCACTAGACTCACGCCTCCTCCCACGGCAAGACACCCACCCACTCCCACTCCTCTCCCACTCACTCACTCCCACGGCAAGACACCCACCCACTCTCACTCCTCTCCCACTCACTCACTCCCACGGCAAGACACCCACCCACTCCCACTCCTCTCCCACGGCAAGACACTCACTCCCTCCCACTCCCATGTACTGTACTATGTAAATAATTCTTCCCTGTATATCTTGCCGAAACTCCCTTTATTTATGTCATTTGATACCACTCCCTCCCTCCCACTCACTCCCTCCCTCCCACTCACTCCCAGTCACTCACTATACTCTTTTTTTTAACGAGGTGAAAAATATTGACCCCTCGCTGCTTACTGACTGATAGTAATGCCCGGAGAAGAGAATACTACGGTATTTCTAAATTTCAGCTGTATTTTATCATAGTTAACCATATTATCAGGTAAACAGAGGTATAATTCTAAACATGAGACCTTAAGATGGAATGAAATTATCGCCTCGTAAAAAAAATTGACTGTACCACTCTTTGCTCCCCCACTAACTCTCATCTACTGTATACTATAGAAATAATCCTTCTTTGTCAATCTGGCTCACTCGTTTTTTTGATGCCATTTGGTGTCTGTCTGTTGCCTGTTATTCCATGGGTTAATTGATGCACTTGTGTAAACGCCGCAGGCAGATGAAGGACTGACGTGGTAGTGGTGGTGGTGGTGGTGATGATGGTTCGGGGGGGGGGGGGGGGGGGGGGGGCTCGTTTTATTTTATGAAGAACCTGATTCGTTTCCGGTAAGAGTAGTGTTGAATAGTATTTCGAAACTTTCTTGTGCGCAGTAAACTCACGACTGGTTTGTAATCTTTAGTAAATATTGGAAAAGTGTATGTATATGTTTTTGCTGTAATTATTGGGTTGTTTCACTTTGTGGTTGTTGTTTTTTATGAAAGACTAATGCAAGATGTTAAGTAAGGTTTATTGTGCGGTTAAGTGTTGTTTTTTATGATGTGTAATGTTTGTGATTGTCATGGTGGTAGTGGTGGTGGTATAGTGGTGGTGGTGATGGTGGTGTTCGGGGTTGTATGATGCAAGAGCTACGTTAAGGGTTGTCATTAGAAATACACTTGAGCTTTACTTCTGACAACCTTTTCATAACTACCATTATAAGAAACAGTTCACCCCCCCCCCCAACAAACACAGTAATTGGCCTAAATAAGCTATAACAAGAGGCTATAACCATGACAGACATTACAACCATTACCACCACCACTACTACTACTACTACTACTACTACTACTACTACTACTACTACTACTACTACTACTACTACTATATACTACTACTACTACTACTACCACTACCACTACTACTACTACCACTACTACTACTACTACCTGGCAACCGTATCAACCTGTGCCTTTCCTTATTACAACAACTAAGGCGCTGCAAAGTATGCCCGCTGGACACGAGAGAGAGAGAGAGAGAGAGAGAGAGAGAGAGAGAGAGAGAGAGAGAGAGAGAGAGAGAGAGAGAGAGAGAGAGAAGGGAAGAGGGCAGGAAGTGAGGGAAATAGGGCTTGCGTTGAACGTCGATGTTTAAATTGGTGTTGTATCGACTCCTCTCTCTCTCTCTCTCTCTCTCTCTCTCTCTCTAGCTCTCTCTCTCTCAATCAAGCACGTTCAGGGTTTCAAATTTACTAATAGAAACACGATGCATCAAAAACATTACAAAAGAACTTTACTTGACGCACTTCACGAAGGCTCAAAAAAAGGCGGGAAAAAAAGGCGGGAAAAAAAGGCGGGAAAAAAGGAGCAGAGAAAAAAAGGCGGAAAAAAACGTATCTGAAAGTGTGATGCTATTTTGTATACAATCGCACGAGAGAGAGAGAGAGAGAGAGAGAGAGAGAGAGAGAGAGAGAGAGAGAGAGAGAGAGAGAGAGAGAGAGAGAGAGAGAGAGAGAGAGAGCCAAAAAAAATCGAAAAAACTCGGATGTTATGTTAAAGTTTATTATGAAATGCGGTTAACCTTTTTATATTGTGGTAATGATTTTTTCAGCCCAAAATATCTACATTCTCTTTAAATATAGCAGTGTGGTGATAGTGAAATGGCGAGGCAGGTGTAGCAGGTGTGACCATATTTAGGTGTAAGGATGAAAGTGCAATCTTATGAAGCAATTAAATAGCTATGTGAGTTAGTTCGTGCGTTCCTAATCGTATGATGAAATATTAACCTTGTGGGATCTTTAAGGACACTGCGATACGCCTCATGACACACGTATTAACTCTCTCTCTCTCTCTCTCCTACTCTCTCTCTCTCTCTCTCTCTCTCTCTCTCTCTCTCTCTCTCTGTACACACACACAAATTGATATAGGGACAAATAAATACACGCTTAACTCAAATCCTATAAACTAACCCTTGGCAAAAAAAATATATATAAATCAAATCACTACACAACATAACACGTATCCTTAAACCCTTGACTAATGCCTTGAGACCCAGAACGTCATTTCCATTGTAATTTGGGTACCATTAGACGATTTTTAGTGACTATAAGCAATGTTTTATAGATATTGTTTAGTATTCTTGCCGACTAACTCATTTGGTATATTCAGTTACTTTTCGTAATTTTATGGCTAACTAAAGACCATTTTTTATAGCAAAGGAAAGATAGAAAAGATGGAAAGATGTGTGTCAAGGGGTTAAATGAATAGAGAGAAAAAAAAATCACCCATTGTTTTGTTTTCATTGTGTAATTATAGGACAAAAGCAACTCAACTTTTAATGAGGAAACGATTATTATTATTACTTGCATTTTTCGTGATATTTTCTGTTGTTTTGTGGATGGATTCAAGTCTGATTTAAAAGTGGATTTTGATGGATTATAGTAGTTGTAGTAGTAGTAGTAGTAGTAGTAGTAGTAGTAGAAGTAGTAGTAGTAGTAGAAGTAGTAGAGTAGTAGTAGTAGTAGTAGTAGAAGTAGTAGTAGTAGTAGTAGTAGAAGTAGAAGTAGAAGTAGTAGTAGTAGTAGAAGTAATAGTAGTAGTAGTAGAAGTAGTAGTAGTAGTAGTAGAAGTAGTAGTAGTAGTAGTAGTAGTAGAAGTAGTAGTAGTAGTAGTAGAAGTAGTAGTAGTAGTAGTAGTAGTAGTAGTAGAAGTAGTAGAAGTAGTAGTAGTAGTAGTAGTAGTAGTGTGTGTGTGTGTGTGTGTGTGTGTGTGTGTGTGTGTGTGTGTGTGTGTGTGTGTGTGTGTGTGTGTGTGTGTGTGTGTGAGGGGACCACAAAACTCATCTCCCTTCTGCCCCCTCCACGGATCAATGACTCCTCCTCCTCCTTCCCCCCTCCTCCTCCTGGCTCCTCTTCTTCCTCCTCCATAGGGCCAAGGCGGTACATCTACCCTCCAGCGGCACCGTGGCTTACTAAACGGCATCTCAGTAAAACAAAAGAAGAAGAAAAAAGAGAAAAAAAAAGTAAATGAAACCCCCTTTTCCACTAAGAAGATTGACGGAGTGTTTGCATTAATGGTCACCTCTACTCTTCCTCCTCCTCCTCTTCTTCTTCTTCCTCCTCCTACTTTTCTTCTTCCTCCTCCTCTTCTTCTTCTTCCTCCTCCTATTCTTCTTCTTGTTCCTCCTCCTCCTACTCTTCCTCCTCCTCTTCTTCTTCTTCCTCATCCTCCTACTCGTCTTCTTCCTCCTCCTCCTCTCTACTCTTCTTCCTCCTCCTACTTTTCTTCTTCCTCCTCATCCTCTTCTTCCTCATCCTCCTACTCTTTTTCTTCTTCCTCCTCCTCCTCCTCCTACTCGTCTTCTTCCTCCTCCTCCTCCTCGTCTTCTTCCTCCTCCTCCTCTTCTTCTTCCTCCTCCTCCTACTCGTCTTCTTCCTCCTCCTCCTACTCGTCTTCTTCCTCCTCCTCCTACTCGTCTTCTTCCTCCTCCTCCTCTTCTTCTTCCTCCTCCTCCTCTTCTTCTTCCTCCTCCTCCTACTCGTCTTCTTCTTCCTCCTCCTCTTCTTCTTCCTCCTACTTTTCTTCTTATTCCTCCTCCTCCTCTTCCTCTTCCTCCTCTTACTCGTCTTCTTCCTCCTCCTCCTACTCATCCTCCTCCTACTCCTCTTCTTCCTCCTCCTCCTACTTTTCTTCTTATTCCTCATCCTTTTATACTTCCTCCTCCTCCTCCTACTCTTCTTCTTCTCCCCCTCCTCTTCTTCCTCCTCTTAGATCACGGGACTTTATATTAGCCAGGAAAATACCTCTCTTCACCTGTGTGCTTTGCGGGCTCTTGTGTTTGCTCAGTATCGCCTTCAGGTGTTGTGATAAAGGTGGGAAGTAAGGAAGTAAGTATCAGTCGCCTCGCTCCTCTTATAAAGTGGTGGAGGCAGTGGATGCTTAATATAAGAGAGAGAGATATAGAGAGAGATGATAGAGAGAGAGAGATTATATGGAGAGATATAGTGATAGAGTATTATAGAGAGTTATAGTTTGATGTTATTATTGTTATTAAAGGAGTTTTTCGTAATTACCTGAGTATGTGGGGGAGAGAGAGAGAGAGAGAGAGAGAGAGAGAGAGAGAGAGAGAGAGAGAGAGAGAGAGAGAGAGAGAGAGAGAGAGAGAGAGAGAGAGAGAATAACCAAGAATCCAGAACATGTAGAAATAAACCAACACGCACAAAAAAGAAGAAAGAAGAGGAAGAGGAAGAGGAAGAAGAAAAAGAAGAAGAAAATCCAGAATATAGAAAGAACCAAACATACAAAACCTCAGGAAACAACAAAGGCCAAATACACAACGTAAACAGAAGAGGAACCGAAAGTCAACCCAGCGGAACAAACGGCCTCAAAACCTCCATTTAAGTGTTAGGGGATCGGTGTACGTGGGTGACAAATCCCAGGTACGCCAGCACCCCCACCTATCCCGGGTAACGAGGCAGAGAAAAGTGGTCACGGTGCCTGAGCGTGAGGGAGGGAGCGAGGGAAGAGGGAAGGGAAGATGACTGAAGGATGGAAGGGAGTAGAGAGAGAGAGAGAGAGAGGAGAGAGAGAGAGAGAGAGAGAGAGAGAGAGAGAGAGAGAGAGAGAGAGAGAGAGAGAGAGAGAGAGAGTATGGTGGAAGATGGTGAGAGAAGCGAAGGATAATGAGGTGAAAGAGAAGCGAGAGAGAAGAGAGAGGAGAGAGAGAGAGAGAGAGAGAGAGAGAGAGAGAGAGAGAGAGAGAGAGAGAGAGAGAGAGAGAGAGAGAGAGAGAGAGAGAGATATGCGTGTTACTCCACTGCGTTGCCTCATCGTCAAATTAGTCTGTTTAGTCACATTAGAGTAAGCAGGAAAGTTGCACCGTTTATTTTACTTTTTCGTTTCATATTAATTTTGTGCGACGATACTTTTTAGTGGTTTTCGAGAGAGAGAGAGAGAGAGAGAGAGAGAGAGAGAGAGAGAGAGAGAGAGAGAGAGAGAGAGAGAGAGAGAGAGAGAGAGAGAGAGAGAGAGAGAGAGTGTGCTTGCAGGTAAGGAAACATTTCTCTGTAATGTTCTGGGTCAGTAAATACACTACCATGCAGGACAGATAATGATTCTCCTTTCTCTCTCTCTCTCTCTCTCTCTTTCTCCCCTCTCCTTATCCACTTTACCGGGTACGAAAAAAGAGACACAGGTACACACAAAGGTACAATAGAAGGCCAGGTACCAATGGACGTACCGCATCCATCTATACTAATCACCTTTTGTGCTGCATAAAACGTCACTGGACTCAATAGGTGAACTCTGCATTGACGTTTCTACCTCGTTAAAAGACCATACATGATAAACTACGGGATATTTTGAGACTGAAATATTTGTATAGGGTATCTTTGTATTTGTATCTGTGTATAGGTGACGTTTCTATGTATACTTCGTTGATAGCCTATACATTCCCCATACATTTTTATTCCTCATACATTTTTAAGTTGAACCATAATACATTCATTCATACATCCACACGTTAAAAACCTATACATTCCCCATCCATTTATATTCGCCCATACATTCCCCATACATTATATTCCTCATCATACATTTTTTTACAACCCATACATTTTAAAAGCCATGTGAAACTACGGGAAATTTTGAGACGGAAATCTTTGTATAGGGTTTCGTGTCTTCCCTCCATTTATGTGAGAAAATTTACAGTATTAGAAACCAGATAAATGACCGTAAATGATGGAAGCTGTCGGTGGTCGTCGCTGAGAAACAGGAGAAAATGTGACAAATGACAGGTAATCGTCGTGCTTTGGACCAACTAAGGACAGAAGAACATCAGAACATAAGGAAGCTACAAGAGGTCGTGGAATGGAACGGAAGCAACTTACGAGGAACTTTGGTGTAATGAAACAATTTAACGATGTATATGATAGATGTTTATG
Organism: Chionoecetes opilio; assembly: GCA_016584305.1. Classification (NCBI taxonomy): domain Eukaryota; kingdom Metazoa; phylum Arthropoda; class Malacostraca; order Decapoda; family Majidae; genus Chionoecetes; species Chionoecetes opilio. The sequence continues at coordinate 437,920 of JACEEZ010016798.1, forward strand.
ATAGATGATATTGATGTATACTGATGTTTTTGATTAAATGTCGAGTATACGGCGACTTGAGGACGAACTGACATGTGGGTGAAAAGACCGTAAACTGAAAAAACGACTGACTGTTGCATTTGTATAATCCAAGTTATAGATTAGAATATAAACGTGGATTTTTTTTTATCTAGCTCGATTCATCTCACTCATCCGGATTGATATGAATGACAGTGTGGATTAATGTGGATTTGGTTAGTCACATGTGGGTATTTATATTGTTCTTTTCACTTTATTTGTATAGGGATGGAATGAAAGGTATCCGGTCATTTCGCCCACACCGAAATAACTCTAGATTTGGACGAAATTACTTGAGGACGAACTGACATGTGGGTGAAAAAATCTGTAAACCGAAAGAAAGACTGACTGTTGCATTTGTATACTCCAAGTTATAGATTAGAATATAAACGTGGATTCTTTTTTATCTAGCTTGATTATCACTTCCACAGTATGAAAATTATCAACAACACCATTGGAGGTTATACACACTCGCATGTCAATAGTTGTACTTCTCTTTCAGACTTGAGACGCGAGGAATGAGTGTTCAGACTAAGATATTGAGTAGAATAGAGAAGCCAGAACAGTACTTTACTATAAATTTAGGCATCTTGAGAAATATATTATGAGAGAGAGAGAGAGAGAGAGAGAGAGAGAGAGAGAGAGAGAGAGAGAGAGAGAGAGAGAGAGAGAGAGAGAGAGAGAGAGAGAGAGTCACTGAATTACGCACTTTGCTCCACTTACAGAATAATCAAGTCTACTGCAAATCACATTAAAACATTTCAGTCCTGTATTTGACTTGAGTTATTTTCTTCTAAAGCAATGGTAGTCTTCAGAGGTTTAAAATGATCGGGTTAAGAGTGCTATTGTGTTGCATTCCTGAGGTTTAGTCTGTTACTTTCTTTCTATATTCTGGATTATTGGTCATTCTCTCTCTCTCTATCTATATATCTATCTCTCTCTCATCCCAATACCTCTTCTCTCAGGCCATTAAGAGAAACTCATTTACTAATAACAAAAACATAAGACTATTAATCAACTCTCTACCACGACGCAACACCCACGTCCTCCTCCTGCAGGGCTGACGAAGGGGTGTCGGGTGACCTTTTGGGTGCGTCTTGTGTGTCCTTGTGATGTTGTGGTCGTGAATAGGAAGACGAGCTGATGGCTAAGGTTTATTGATGCTTTTTAATATTTTACGTGAATGAATGTATTCTTGTGAGAGAGAGAGAGAGAGAGAGAGAGAGAGAGAGAGAGAGAGAGAGAGAGAGAGAGAGAGAGAGAGAGAGAGAGAGAGAGAGAGAGAGAGAGATGAAACCAGAGTGTATACTAAGAGCAAAAATTGAATACAATGAAAATATATTAATGAACTAATAAAAGAAACGAAGCAAAAACGACAGCCATGACAATGATAATATAAAGACCAGAGAGAGAGAGAGAGAGAGAGAGAGAGAGAGAGAGAGAGAGAGAGAGAGAATAATAAGTTCCTTGCCACCTATCTGAGTCCTGCGAGGCAAGCGTGCACCCCATCAGGCAAGACAAGTCCTCACCTCTCCCATTCAGCCCAGCACCGCGCCCTTCCCCGAGGTGCTAAGAGCGTCCCTGCCCCGTTAAGCCCCCTGGAGGCCTCACTAACATTCCAGCCGCCGCACTTGTCCCCAGGGGAGCCCCGGGGACATCTGTACACACCTGAGACCACCAGGTGTGACACGCGCCTTTGCTGGACCCCGGGGGATTTGCGGCCCCAGGGACTTCTTGGCTTCTTGCCGTCACTCCCCCTGACTTGTGATTTTCCCCACTTATACTTGTTGTTTGTCTTTATTTTAGTACAAAGTTGTGATTTTCTGCATTGAGTCAAGCGACGTTCAGGGAGGAATGTGATGTGTGATGAAATTTAGTCTTAGTCACTTTAGTCATGTTGATTTTAGTACAAAGTTGTGATTTTCTGCATTGTGTCAAGCGACGTTCAGGGAGGAATTAAGGTCTGATGAAATTTGCTGAAGTGAATGCACCGCTGTATATTGTGATGCTTTTGGGTTAAATGTGACACTGTTGATGTTTGTGTGTGTGTTGCTTCGTTGTGTATTGTGTTTCGAGGCTAGTATTGCGCGTCGGCTGCGGTGCATGCAGGACTTAATATTCCACTGAATGAAATTTCGACCACAGGAACGTGAGAAAGCTGTCATGACCCGAAGGTGAATGCCGCGGAGGAGCACGATGGCGCGGCAGTCAGGGCTTGGGAAGGCTGATACATTTGGTTACAGGGAGTTTCGCACACAAGTTGTTTCGTTCCCAGGTTTTGTTAGTTGTTTTGTACACTGATTTTTGAGTATTTTCGTACATACCTGGTGTCGTTTCGTTACTCTAGTAGTCAAGTCCAACTCTGAGCTGAGTGTACGAAACGACTATGGTTTCATATAGACTACGAAACAACTTTTTGGTGTACGAACTGACTGCACCCCATACATTTCAGACTCGCCGCTCACTGTACTAGTTTATGCTTTGTTGCGAAATAGGAGTAATTCTGGACGTTCGCACTGTCGGTGAGAATGTATATGCTATGAATGTATGCCAGTATAGAGCTTGTTGTGAAATAGGAGACTAATTCTGGACGTTCGTAGTGTCGGTGAGAATGTATATGCTATGAATGTATGCCAGTATAGAGCTTGTTGTGAAATAGGAGAGTAATTCTGGACGTTCGTAGTGTCGGTGAGAATGTATATGCTATGAATGTATGCCAGTATAGAGCTTGTTGTGAAATAGGAGAGTAATTCTGGACGTTCGTAGTGTCGGTGTATATGCTATGAATGTATGCCAGTATAGAGCTTGTTGCGAAATAGGAGAGTAATTCTGGACGTTCGTACTGTCGGTGAGAATGTGTATGCTATGAATGTATGCCAGTATAGAGCTTGTTGTGAAATAGGAGAGTAATTCTGGACTCTCAGATGGGTTGACTGAGAATAATTTGTTATGAGTATTTCATTTATCAGTGTAATGGTCGTAGTTTACTGACACCTCTGTAGTAACATTGGGTACATTGAGTGTGTGTTGTGTTTCTAATTGATTGATGCATCTTGTCAGGGCACACAGGGAGGGAGGTGTCGGGATGCGCTTATTGAACTGAACAAAACTAGATTGACGCTTTTAGTGGATGTTAATAAGGCAGTGTTGATTTCTTGGTACGTTTGTGTTGATTTATAAAACGTTGTTTTGTATCGATCAGAGGAACGAAGGAGAGGGAGGCGAGGGCGAGGACGAGGGTGGGCGAGGGTGGCGCGGAGGTCCAAGTCGTGATAGAGGACGAGAGGTTGTTGGATCCCGACGTGAGATATTTTCGGGGACGTTTTGTTTCAAGGTGTCAAGTCAAAGTTTCAATTTCTTTCCTTGGCCGGCGTGGAACGAGACACATACGCACCAGCCTCCGATAGGCCACGAGGCGACACACACGCGTTCATACACTAAGTAAAGTATCCATGGCTGAGGCAGGTGTAGAGGCAAGTACAGGTGTGTGGAAGGCAAGCCACGTGCGACACCTGTTGTGGCGTGAACACCTGAGTGAGGCTTGGGACCGGCGAGGACGTACTCACCTCCATGGCTGTTGACATTCTGGTGCAGGGCGCAGCGGTCCTGCTCTCGCCCACTAACAACACTCAACACCACAAGTCACCACGGTAATCCTGCGTGCGTGTGCGTGTGTAACGTTCACTGGGGAAGTCACCACTGAGAACACCGCCAGTCCGGGCCGCGTGTGGGTGCACTGGTTCACCGTCAACGTGTGGCCCGCCAGCGCTGCGAGGGGGGCTCTGGCGGCGGGTCCTCGGGCTTCATCTAGCGCCGCCCCTTCGCCCTGTAACCCCGCCTCCAGCCAATAGCGGCCACTAGAGGCGGGGCAAGCGTTCCCAAGGGCAGCGCCGGGTCCTAAAAGGCGGGGTGAGTGTCCAGGCTCCGCCCTGTACACACGCTGGGCCTCGGGACGCGGCGAGGCAGGTGAGGCGGGGACAGAGCGGACACGGCAGCGGAGACGGGTGGGCGGCGTGCAGGCTCGAGCTGGTACGGGCGGCGTATGTCCCCCCTGCCTCCCTCACCTACGCAGGCCCCTTCCTCACTTTTCTTTCCTACCTTGCACCTCCTCCCCCTGCCTCGCCCTGTTATGGCTCCTCATAGCCTCCACTATCAACCTCATTTACACAGTGTCGACCTCAGTAATTGTTTGTGTTTATGTTATTGTTCTCTCTCTCTCTCTCTCTCTCTCTCTCTCTCTCTCTCTCTCTCTCTCTCTCTCTCTCTCTCTCCACCACACACTGAATCAAAACCGAATTCAGTAAGGAAATATTTATGGACGAATTACAATACTATACGAAGTGGGTTTATTGGATCACCTTTCCATGACTACAATAGTGCTGCTACCATTGCTAGTGATACATAGACCATCAGTAACACTAACGAGACTACAAGAAAAACCGCATTCATAATTATATCATGTAGTCAAGAACAACATTACCAACAACAACAAGTGGAGTCAAGGGCACTATTACGTGAACAAAA
>JACEEZ010016798.1:450000-452500 GCA_016584305.1 Chionoecetes opilio
GAGGAAGGAAGAAAAAGACGAAGGGAAGTGGAAGAGAAGACGATAGGGATTATGTAAGAAGGGAAATAGAGGAAATAGGGAAGGAGGGAGGAAGAGAAAGAGGAAGGGAAGTGGAAGAGAAGACGATAGGTATTATGTAAGAAGGGAAAATAGAGGAAATAGGGAAGGAGAGAAATAAAAAGACGAAGGGAAGTGGAAGAGAAGACGATAGGGATTATGTAAGAAGGGAAATAGAGGAAATAGGGAAGGAAGAAGGGAAATAAAAAGACGAAGGGAAGTGGAACAGAAGACGAAAGGTATTATGTAAGAAGGGAAATAGAGGAAATAGGGAAGGAGGGAAATAAAAAGACGAAGGGAAGTGGAAGAGAAGACGAAAGGCATTATGTAAGAAGGGAAATATAGGAAATAGGGAAGGAGGAAGGAAGAGAAAGAGGAAGGGAAGTGGAAGAGAAGACAAGAGGTATTATGTAAGAAGGGAAATAGAGTAAATAGGGAAGGAAGAAGGAAGAGAAAGAGGAAGGGAAGTGGAACAGAAGACGATAGGTATAAAGTAAGAAGGGAAATAGAGTAAATAGGGAAGGAGAAGGAAGAGAAAGAGGAAGGGGAAGTGGAACAGAAGACGATAGGTATTATGTAAGAAGGGAAATAGAGTAAATAGGGAAGGAGGAAGGAAGAGAAGAGGAAGGGAAGTGGAACAGAAGACGATAGGTATTATGTAAGGAAATAAACAAATAGGGAGTAAATAGGGTAGTAAGAGTAAATAGGAAAGAAGGAAGCAAAAAAAGGAAGGGAAGTGGAACAGTTGGAACCAAAGGGGGTCAGGAGAACACTGAATAACCGAGTCCTGTCTGGGTCAGTCACCAACCGCATCCTGTGAGCCAATGAGCTGAGGCCATCAGTGGGGAGGTGGTGGTGGTGGTGGTGGTGGTGGTGGTGGTGGTGGTGGTGGTAAAAATAGTAAAGTTGTGGTAGAGGTAGCTATGTTTTTTTTTTTTTTTTTTTTTTTTTTTTACGAGGTGAAAAATCTTTATTCAAAAATATTTCTTTCTTTTAGATTTTAGAATTTTTTTTTTTTTTAAACTTTTTCTGAACTTTTTTTCCGTTTTCCTCCTTTTTTGCTTCATTTTTTTTGTCTTTTTTTCCCAATTGCTATTCTATCCTCTTCTCCATTTCCTTTATTATTTTTTTATTTCTAGCTCTTCTTTATCCTTCTATTTCACCAATAACTTAGAGAATATCGTTCTTAATAACACTAGAAGAGAGAAATAACTATACTCTGTTTTTTTTAACGAGGTGAAAATCCTGACCCCTTGCTGCTTACTGACTGATATTTGATGCCAGGAGAAGGGAATACTACGCTTCTTCTTAATTCCAGCTGTATTTGATCAATAGTTAACCCTATTGTCAGGTAAACATAGGCATAATCTTAACCCCTTCACGCCCAGATCTTTCCTTTGCTATATAAAATCATCTGTTATTAGCCATAAAATTACAAAAAGTGACTAAAGATACCAAATGAGTTAGTGGACAAGGATACTAAACAGGTCATAGCTATAAAATATTGCTTAGTCACTAAAAGTCGTCTAATGGTACCCAAATTACAATGGAAATTACGTTCTGGGCCTCAAGGGGTTAAGTATAGAATGGAATTTTCGCCTCGTTAAATTAAATAGACTATGGGCGAAAAAAAAAAGGAGGGTCTAGATCGAAACAAAAGAACAACAAGAGGTAGGATGATGATGATGATGATGATGATGATGATGATGATGATGATGATGAACAACAACAACAATAATTAAATACAGTAGAAGAGGAGGAGGAAGAAGAAATAGTGAGAAAATACAAGAAAATGATGAAAAAGAAGAGGAAATGAGGAAGAGGAGTAAAATAAGATAGGAAGAAAGAGAAAAGATAAGAAGAGAAAGATTGATAAGATAGAAGAAATAAGAAGAAATATGATGAAAAGGAAGAGGAGGAGGAAGAGGAGGAGAAGAAGGAAAGAACAAGAAAATAGGAGGAAAAGAGGATAATAACAAGAATCAGCAACAGGAAGTGAAACATGAGATCACGAAAAGGAAGAAGAGGAAGGGGAAGGAAGAGGAAGGAAGAGGAGAAGGAGAGAAAAGAGAGTAAAAAAGGAGGAAGATGAAGAACAGTAAATATAGGATGAGGAAGAAGAGAAGTGGATAAAAGAAAAAGTTAAAGAAAGTTAGAAGAAGGAAAAGAAGGTTGAGAAAAGTGAAAAAGAAAGTTAGAAGAAGGAAAAGAAGATAGAGAAAATTAAAAAAGAAAGAAAAGAAAGTAAGAAGAAGGAAAAGAAAGTTGAGAAAAGTAAAAAAGAAAGAAAAGAAAGTTAGAAGAAAGAAAAGAAGATAAAGAAGAATAAAAAAGAAAGCAAAGAAAGTAAGAAGAAAGAAAAGAAGATAAAGAAGATTAAAAAAGTAAGAAAAGAAAGTTAGAAGAAAGAAAAGAAGGTTGAGAAAAGTAAAAAGGAAAGAAA
>JACEEZ010016798.1:457500-470000 GCA_016584305.1 Chionoecetes opilio
ACGCCAGGACAAGGGGACTACCCACCACCCCGGCAGGAGGGCTGAGGGGGTCGGGGAGGGCTGGGGAGGGCTAGGGATGGACACAGGAACAAATAACCTGAGAGAAAACTCGTTGGGGGGGGAAGGGAGGGCGCTCGTTGGGGGGGAAAGGGGGGTTGGGGGTGATGTGTGTGGTGGTGGCGAGGGTGGCGTCCCTTGTGCCTCGGGCGGGCTGGCAGGTGGCTGGCCTCCGGCGGGCTGGCGTACTCCACCCTCCGGCACAGTTGTAGCTACTCCAGCGGAACCCTCTTGGTCACTCACACTTATACCTGGCCCACTCACCCGCCTTCCGCCCCGCCCCGTGCCGCCCCGCCCCGCCCCGCGCCGCCCTGACCCCCGCACGCCAGACCTCACCACGTCCCCGGTGCCGGCAAGGGACGTGGTGTTGCTCAAAGCCTTTAGAAATAAGCTCAAAGCCCTAATTCTATAGGCTTTAGTGTTGCTATAATTTATAATATTACCATAATTTTTTTTTATATAGCACTGTCATGAAAACCAGTGATAATCTAGCTGTTTTGGAAGCCTCGTAGTACACTGGAGAGTCACCAGAGACAGAGGAGTATCGAAGATCTATTTATCATGCAACGATCTCTTATGAAGGAAACACAGACATTGTTTATAGAGGAGGAACTAATATCCATTCCGGCGGGCGTGCACGTATAGTTCCTGGGTACTGGACAACACAAATGAAACCCATCGCTGTATTACCCGGCCGGCGGCGTCCCCAGCACTCAGGGTAACACGGGTTTGCAGTCGAGTGAAGCGGAAACCCATGGCTCAGTCAGTCCATTTTAATAAGGCGTTGGGTTCAGCATGCTATCGGCCAGGCCCCCGCCGTGCAGCTCTACAATGCACTTTTTATATTCTCTTACTGTCTTCTTTATAGGGACTGGCATCTTAGTTGGGGTTTTTGTAACTTTTTTTCTTTCTTGGCCAGTCCTTTGTGATGTAAAAAAGTAAATAAATCATGCGGTGCACCCCTCACGACCTCCCACGTAACAACTCGCCTCCCACCTGACTTGCATAACATCGTAAGCAGTTCAGGTGTCTGTTGCAAGGAAGTCGCTTTTTTTATACGGGTGGTGTTGACGTGCGTGTAGTGTTGTGTGGCGATGGTGGTGTTGCTTAGTGGTGATGATGATGGAAATAGTTAAGGTGTTTCGTGATGGTAATGAGTACGAGTGTGTATGGTGGTTGCTTAGTGGTGATGATGATGGAAATAGTGAAGGTGTTTCGTGATGGTAATGAGTATGAGTGTGTATGGTGGTGCTTAGTGGTGATGATGATGAAATAGTGAAGGTGTTTCGTGATGGTAATGAGTATGAGTGTGTATGGTGGTGCTTAGTGGTGATGATGATGGAAATAGTGAAGGTGTTTCGTGATGGTAATGAGTATGAGTGTGTATGGTACTCATTAAGCTTCAAGTGCCGAAGTTTAGGATGATTTTAATGCCCAGTCACAATCAGGAACTACCACGTGTAGGTTTCGCGACCTTTTGTAGCTTCCTTATTTTCTTATGTTCATCATATGTTCTTAATTGGAAACTACCAAGTCTTTTAAGATATTATTATGACTGACTTCTAAAACTGTTAAATCCTATAGAACAGTTATTACGTAGTTCTTTAAAGTGAAATTTTTATGTACCTATTATGAATGCATATTGTTGCATCGTTGAAATTTCAGTTAACTTCGAGAATTGTTAAGTCTTACAGAGCAGTTACGTAATTTTTAAAACTGAAATTGTAAGTATTATGAATATATATTATTATTGCATCGTTGAAACTTCAGTAGATGTTGCATGTCTTTTATACATGTCTTTTAAAAGGGCGTGTATATTATGTATTTTTATAAGGGCATGCCTTTTATACATGTCTTTTAAAAGGGTGTGTATATTATGTATTTTTATAAGGGCATGTCTTTTATACATGTCTTTTAAAAGGGCGTGTATATTATGTATTTTTATAAGGGCATGTCTTTTATGAGGACGTGGCTGTAGCGAGGACATCAACTCTTCAATCCCCTGCAGATCAAAGCGAGAAAAAGTCTCTCTAAACAGCAACACAAACAGCAACACAAACATTATATTTCCGGAATAGATAGACGACCTCTTTGATCAATTAATGCATATCCTGTCGCCTAATTTCCTAATGGTTTGCAAGGCGTTGAAAGATGCTTTTCACTTGTCCTACTCACATAATCCTAAGCTGCCTTTTTACGCTGATGAAAATTGAATCAGTAGAAAATACGAAAACTGAATACATTTGCGTTTGTGTTTGTGTTTAGAATTTTGAGTTGAGAATTTTGAGTTGAGAATTTTGAGTTGAGAATTTTGAGTTTGTTTTCCATATTAGTTGTGTTGACAGTCTTGAGGCTGCTTAGGTCATCACGCCTTAATTAAGACCGAACAATACCATACCCGGGTAACCACTAAACCACACACCAGCACTCACCATACTAAGAGACCACATACCATTATACCCTTAAAACCACATCTCAGTATCGACGAGACCACTCACCAGAAACCACTGAGACTTTTAAACCACGCATAAGAGACCAAGAGACCAACTCACCAGTACTTGAGACCGTTTACAGTACCCTCGAGACCATTTACCAGTATATTCGGAACCATAACATACTTAAACCACACACCAAGACCAGCCAGACCAAACCGCACACCAGTAACCACGAGGCCAGACCACTCACACACCAGTAACCACGAGACCAGACCACTCACACACCAGTAACCACGAGACCAGGCCACTCGCACACCAATACCAGCCAGACCAGACCGCACACCAGTAACCACGAGACCAGACCAAACCGCACACCAGTAACCACGAGACCAGACCACTCGCACACCAGTAACCACGAGACCAGGCCACTCGCACACCAGTAACCACGAACAGCCCTCACACACCATACCACGAAACCACACTCCACACCAGTAACCACGAGACAGGCCACTCGCACACTACCACGAACCGACCATCCACACCAGTAACCACGAAACCAGACCACTCGCACACCAGTAACCACGAAACCAGGCCACTCGCACACCAGTAACCACGAAACCAGACCACTCACACACCAGTAACCACGAGACCAGGCTACTCACACACCAGTAACCACGAACCCAGACCACTCACACACCAGTAACCACGAGACAGACAGACCGCACACCGTAACCCGAGGCCAGACCACTCATACCAGTAACCCCGACCAGGCCCTCGCACACATAACCACGAGCCAGACCACTCGCACACCAGTAACCACAGGCCAGAATCCACACCAGTAACCACGAGACCAGACGACTCACACACCAGTAATCACGAGGCCAGGCCACTCGCACACCAGTAACCACGAGACCAAGCACTCGCACACCAATAACCACGAGACCAGACCACTCGCACACCAGTAGCCACGAGACCAGACCACTCGCACACCAGTATACTCGCGAGACCGGATATCAGAGCACACCAGTATCCGCAAGAGCACGCACGCACGCACGCACGCACTCAGCCACTCACCATTCCTCACCACAACCTGTCAGACCACTCACCACCACCCACACCACTCAGCCCTCACCCACACCCCGCCACCTCAACCACCACCACCACCACCACCCACCACCACCCCCACCACCCACCACCACCACCACCACCACCACCACCACCACCACCACCACCACCACCCACCACCACCACCACCACCCACCCGTATAAGGTGTGCAATCACCATACACCAGGTAAACAGACACCTGAGGAAGTATAATCAAGGTGGTTTTGCTTCTACATTCACTTCTGATGTGTGTCCAGGTTATTATCATTCAGAAAAAAAATAATATCACCAGTGGAGCAATTGCCTTAGCCTTCCACCTCCTCCTCCTCCTCCTACTCATTTTTTTTTTTTTTATTTTTTTTTAAAATAATATGGAGTGGAAACAGTAATGACAACGAAGGTGAATTGCCGGCGACCTAAAATGGCAAAGATAAATCGAATCAATTATGGAGCGGGACAGCCAGCGCTCAGGTGATGCTTCCTTGCCTTGCCTTGATACCTGTTTGACTTGTCCATCCAGGAGGAGGAGGAGGAGGAGGAGGAGGAGGAAAGTAAAGTAAACTGTAAGAGTAGAAGAAGGATTAGTCTAGCAAGAGGAGGAGGAGGAAGAAGAGAGTGAAGTAAACGTGGAGGAGGAGGAGGAGGAGGAGGAGGAGGAGGAGGAGGAGGAGGAGGAGGAGGAGGAGGAGGAGGAGGAGGAGGAGGAGGAGGAAAGTAAACTGTAGGAGTAGAAGAAGAAGGATTAGTCTAGCAAGAAGAGCAGAATGAGAAGATCATGAGCGCGTCAGTCAGCCCGGTTCCTCCCAAACACTGCTTAGCGCCCCTTCGATCCGCCGTTCCTCTGCTGACGCTGCAATTACCACCCGAGGCGCTGCATTAGGGAAGCGCTAAGGGAGGAAGGGGTATCGAAGCGCCAAGGGTAGGGGTGGCAGGTGGTTGAGGAGGAAGGGGAGTATCGTCAAGCTCACAACTTTAGCCTCGTCCACCGTCTGGTACATTATAGTCAGTCCAGCGGAGTAAACTGGATTCCTGAACTTGGCTGCCTGCTTGCGTGCTTTCCAACCGGCGGGGTTTTTACAGACGCGCGCGAGTTATTATTTTTGTTTGTGTGCCTAGTCCAGTAGGTTTTTGTTGCCCCTCCTGATACTCCCTGTCATGTGCTTGCTGGGTTTTTTTTTTCTTTCTCTCTCTCTCTCTCTCCTCTCTCTCTCTCTCTCTCTCTCTCTCTCTCCTCTCTCTCTCTCCTCTCCTCTCTCTCTCTCTCTCTCTCTCTCTCCTTCTCTCCTCTCTCCTCTCTCTCTCTCTCCTCTCTCTCTCTCTCTCTCTCTCCTCTCTCTCTCTCTCTCTCTCTTCTCTCTCTCTCTCTCTCTCTCCTCTCTCTCTCTCTCTTCTCTCTCTCTCTCTCTCTCTCTCTCTCTCTCTCTCTCTCTCTCTCTCTCTCCTCTCTCTCTCTCCTCTCTCTCTCTCTCTCCCCTCTCCTCTCTCTCTCTCTCTCTCTCTCTCTCTCTCTCTCTTCTCTCTCTCTCTCTCTCTCTCTCTCTTCTCTCTCTCTCTCTCTCTCTCTCTCTCTCTCTCTCTCTCTTCTCTCTCTCTCTCTCTCCCTCTCTCTCTCTCTCTCTTCTCTCTCTCTCTCTCTCTCTCTCTCTCTCTCTCTCTCTCTCCTCTCTCTCTCTCTCTCCTCTCTCTCTCTCTCTCTCTCTCCTCTCTCTCTCTCTCTCTCTCTCTCTCTCTCTCTCTCTCTCTCTCTCTCTCTTCTCTCTCTTCTCTCTCTCTCTCCTCTCTCTCTCTCTCTCTCTCTCTCTCTCCTCTCTCTCTCTCTCTCTCTCTCTCTCTCGCGTTGTGTCCGGTAGCAGGGAGTCTCTGTATACAAAAGGATGATCTTGTACATCTCTATCCCTACCTTGCCCTCGGCTGATCATTACCTGGCTGTCGCAATGTTTTTTCTCTTTACCCACAAGTGTGAAAGTAAGCACGGCAGGATTATTTTTTTCCAGCACCCTGGCCGCGGGGGGTGGGTGGGGGGGGGGGGTTGTCGTGGCCTCTCGCGCCTTACTGAGCGACTCGTGCGGCGGCAATATTTACGAGTCCTATCAATGCACGCTTCCAAAGGCTTCCTTTTTTTCCCTCCCGCCAAAATCTTGTTCCCCGGTGTGATATGCTTTTTCCCCCTTGGTCCCTCTTACACTATGCCATAAACTGTTGGTTCTTCCAGGAATTTAACCCCTTCACACCCAGATCTTTCCATTAATATATAAATTCGTCTGTTAGCCACAAAATTACAAAAAGTTACTTAATATACCAAATTCGCTAATGGACAAGGATACTAAACAGGTCATATCTATAAAATATTGCTTATATTCACAAAAATCGTCTTATGGTACCCAAATTACTATAGAAATTACGTTCTGGGCCTAAAGGGGTTAATGAGTCGCCGTGCCCAAGAGCCTCCTGCGTCTGTGTATACGTTTGTGACCCGTTTGTGACCCGCTTGTGACCCGTTTGTGACCCGTTTTCTGATAAAATTCTTAGTGGTGTCGCAAATGCACCGGGTGGCCCTGGGTGGCAAGGGACCCGTGGCAGCCGTGGAGGGATTTACATAAGCGGCAAACAGCTGTACTTAATTTATGGCTACACTGCTGCTCGCTCTGTCGCTCCCTGTACACACGCGGGGGACGCTGAGTAGTGCATCCTGTTGCCATTGAGCAGTACAAAGCAGAGGACTGGTACGGGCAACTATAGTCTGTTTTTTTTTACGAAGCGAAAAATCCTGACCCCTTGCTGCTTACTGACTGATATTTGATGCTAGGAGAAAGGAATACTACGCTTCTTCTGTATTTTATCATAGTTAACCATATTATCAGGTAAACATAGGCATAATTTTGAGCATGAGACCTTCAGATAGAATGGAATTTTCGCCTCGTTTAATAAAAAGACTATACGTTGAAGGGGACGGCAAGGAGAGTCCGAAAGAAGAGTTCGAGCCCATGGTTATATTTACTCCGATCTGTGACATTTATAGCCGCGTCAAACTACCGTTAATAGACTTGTTTCCTCCTTAGCTTCATTTATACGGTTTTTTTTCTGTTACCTGTCCCGTTCTCGTCCATTAGCTTGTACATGTACCCTCCTTCCGTCTGTGAGGCGTAACAGTGTGTGTGGGGAGGGAGGTAATGCTCTCTCTCTCTCTCTCTCTCTCTCTCTCTCTCTCTCTCTCTCTCTCTCTCTCTCTCTCTCTTCCTCTCTCTCTCTCTCTCTCCTCTCTCTCTCCTCTCTCTCTCTCTCTCTCCTCATCTCTCTCTCGTCTCTCTCTCTCTCTCTCTCTCTCTCTCTCTCTCTCTCTCTCTCTCTCTCTCTCTCTCTCTCTCTCTCTCTCTCTCTCTCTCTCTCTCTCTCTCTCTCTCTCTCTCTCTCTCCTCTCTCTCTCTCTCTCTCTCTCTCTCTCCTCTCTCTCTCTCTCTCTCTCTCTCTCTCTCTCTCTCTCTCTCTCTCTCTCTCTCTCTCTCTCTCTCTCTCTCTCTCTCTCTTTTACTTTGCACCCTAATGTTCCACTAATCCCCGCCTTGAACAGTCTTGCGGGTGCAGAGTCAAGTCTCCCTCTATTCTGGCTCATCGGGTTACGCTAATCCCTTCACCATGCTAAGCCATAGTGACTTCATTGACTCACTCAGGGTCTCGGGCAGTCCCTTCGGCAGGCAAGTTCCCGTACCTGGCGGGGAGCGAGTGAAAGCCCGGAGCTGTTCTCACCTGGCGCGCGGGTCACCCCAACTCACCTGCCCTTTTCTTTTTGTGTCTTTTGGTTCAGTTCAACGACGTGTGGTTCGTGCAGTGTGAGCGTGGGGCGGCGACTCCCTTAGTAAAAAGTAGAGTACGTGACGTCATCAGGTGGATCCGTAACAGAGGGAGGAATAAGAACATAAGAACATAAGAAAATAAGGAAGCTACATGAGGCCGTGAGACCTACACGAGGTAGTTCTTGTTACTTGACTCTGGTATACATCCACCTCTCTTCCCCATCCATGAATTTACCAGACTCCTTTTAAAGACCCCTATAAGTGAATGGGTACGTCGGAGAGGGACACGTGACCTGGGAGGCATATTCCCGTTTTCTGGAACAGTATGTCGCGTTTACTCTGGAACACGTCAGGTCAGGTTAGGTTACGTTAGGTTACAAGGTAGGTTAGGTTAGGTTAGGCTAGGTTACAAGGTAGGTTAGGTTAGGTAAGGTTAGGTTACAAGGTAGGTTAGGTTAGGTTAGGTTACGTTAGGTTACAAGGTAGGTTAGGTTAGGTTAGGTTAGGTTACGTTAGGTTAGGTTAGGTTACGTTAGGTTGCAAGGTAGGTTAGGTTTCCTGGTCTAATAATGATAACTTTGTGTGGGAATCACAATGAGGGTATCTACGAGAAAATCCTATGGTTAGTTTCGGAGCTCTCTCTCTCTCTCTCTCTCTCTCTCTCTCACTCTCACTCTCTCTCTCTCTCTCTCTCTCTCTCTCTCTCTCTCTCTCTCTCTCTCTCCTCTCTCTCTCTCTCTCTCTCTCTCTCTCTCTCTCTCTCCTCTCTCTCTCTCTCTCTCTCTCCTCTCTCTCTCTCTCTCTCTCTCTCTCTCTCTCTCTCTCTCTCTCTCTCTCTCCTCTCTCTCTCTCTCTCTCTCTCTCTCTCTCTCTCTCTCTCTCTCTCTCTCCTCTCTCTCTCTCTCTCCTCTCTCTCTCTCTCTCTCTCTCTCTCTCTCCTCTCTCTTCTCTCTCTCTCTATATATATATATATATATATATATATATATATATATATATATATATATATATATATATATATATATATATATATATATATATATATATATATATATATATATATATATACAGCCAAGTGTCTTCACTCGGAAACCACATACTCACATAGAGTTAGGGAATATGCGGCCCGAGAAGGAGTAATCAGGGAACTTCAGCTATAACATCACAGGTGTCACTATAAAAATCCAGCCTGCGCCAACCAACGGGCGGAGGGCCAACCATCACGTCCCTCCATATGATAAATAGTCTACTGGCGCTATAGGCATTAATGTAAAAAAAAAAAAAAAAACCTGAAGGAGGAATGGGTACGTCGGAGAGGGAAGCATCGGGTCCCTAGAAGGAGTGAGCCTTGCCAAGCCTCCCGAGGACTGGTGTTCGGGAGTGTGTCTGTCGTGATAGTTGAAAGTTCACGAGGCAGACTGCCCCTCGTTCCTGAAGCAGTGGAGTGAGTGACTGTGCGCGTGATTGACTGACTCCTGAGGTCCTGAGGTAGTTAACTGACTGGAAAATTATACATATTACTGCTGACGGACCGAGGCAGCGAAATATTGACTGGTTTCTTGAGGAAATTACATGCAACTTTTTGTTTGCTTTGCATAGGAATGATATATGGGGGAGGGTTGT
This sequence comes from Chionoecetes opilio, assembly GCA_016584305.1. Lineage (NCBI taxonomy): Eukaryota > Metazoa > Arthropoda > Malacostraca > Decapoda > Majidae > Chionoecetes > Chionoecetes opilio. Next base: position 466,512 of record JACEEZ010016798.1, read on the forward strand.
GTGTTTTTCTTCTCAGATACTTAACGGAATGCGGTATTTCTGTCACTGTGGCTAACTTATGAGACGTGTGGGGGCCGCCCGAACTCAAGCATGTATTCAGGTAGACTTTCTTCATCCTGTTTGCGATCTTTGTGCGTCCAGGAAATGAAAACATAATATTAGTTATGAGTTAACGAAGAGGTAGAGAGAGAGATAGGTCAGTTGGCTTCAGCAGAACAGCAGAACAGGTTTGGGCGTCTGCTGTGAAGCCTAGATTAGCGGGTGAGTCGATAAATTAGAGTTAGGAGACGAGCGTCCACCCGGGTTGCGGAGAGCGGGTTGAGCCAGAAACAGAAGGTTAATAAGCATTGTGGACAGGGAAAGCAGAACTAGCTGGCCAAGTCACCCTCGGAAAACATGACTGACTATTATAGCAGCACTCAGGTCGCCTAGATACCATTATAACAGCACTCAGGTCGCCTAGATACTATTATAGCAGCACTCAGGTCGCCTAGATACTATTATAGCAGCACTCAGGTCGCCTAGATACTATTATAGCAGCACTCAGGTCGCCTAGATACTATTATAGCAGCACTCAGGTCGCCTAGATACTATTATAGCTGCACTCATGTCGCCTAGATACTATTATAGCAGCACTCAGGTCGCCTAGATACTATTATAGCAGCACTCAGGTCGCCTAGATACTATTATAGCAGCACTCAGGTCGCCTAGATACCATTATAACAGCACTCAGGTCAACTAGATACTATTATAGCAGCACTCAGGTCGCCTAGATACTATAATAACAGCACTCAACTCGCCTAGATACTATTATAGCTGCACTCATGTCGCCTAGATACTATTATAGCAGCACTCAGGTCACCTAGATACCATTATAACAGCACTCAGATCGCCTAGATACTATTATAGCAGCACTAAGATCGCCTAGATACTATTATAGCAGCACTCAGGTCGCCTAGATACTATTATAGCAGCACTCAGGTCGCCTAGATACTATTATAGCAGCACTCAGGTCGCCTAGATACTATTATAGCAGCACTCAGGTCGCCTAGATACTATTATAGCTGCACTCATGTCGCCTAGATACTATTATAGCAGCACTCAGGTCGCCTAGATACCATTATAACAGCACTCAGGTCAACTAGATACTATTATAGCAGCACTCAGATCGCCTAGATACTATTATAGCAGCACTCAGGTCGCCTAGATACTATTATAGCAGCACTCAGATCGCCTAGATACCATTATAACAGCACTCAGGTCGCCTAGATACCATTATAGCAGCACTCAGGTCACCTAGATACCATTATAGCAGCACTCAGGTCACCTAGATACCATTATAGCAGCACTCAGGTCACCTAGATACCATTATAGCAGCACTCAGGTCGCCTAGATACTATTATAGCAGCACTCAGGTCGCCTAGATACCATTATAGCAGCACTCAGGTCGCCTAGATACTATTATAGCAGCACTCAGGTCGCCTAGATACCATTATAGCAGCACTCAGGTCACCTAGATACTATTATAAACAGCCACTTCACTGGTCGCCTAGATACCATTATAGCAGCACTCAGGTCGCCTAGATACTATTATAGCAGCACTCAGGTCGCCCATCAGAATCCCCAGATACTATTATAGCAGCACTCAGGTCGCCTAGATACCATTATAACAGCACTCAGGTCGCCCAGATACCATTATAGCAGCACTCAGGTTGCCTAGATACCATTATAGCAGCACTCAGATCGCCTAGAATCTAGATACTATTATAGCAGCACTCAGGTCGCCTAGATACCATTATAACAGCACTCAGGTCGCCTAGATACCATTATAGCAGCACTCAGGTCGCCTAGATACTATTATAGCAGCACTCAGGTCGCCTAGATACTATTATAGCAGCACTCAGGTCGCCTAGATACCATTATAGCAGCACTCAACTCGCCTAGATACTATTATAGCAGCACTCAGGTCGCCTAGATACTATTATAGCAGCACTCAGGTCGCCTAGATACCATTATAGCAGCACTCAGGTCGCCTAGATACTATTATAGCAGCACTCAGGTCGCCTAGATACCATTATAGCAGCACTCAGGTCGCCTAGATACTATTATAGCAGCACTCAGGTCGCCTAGATACTATTATAGCAGCACTCAGGTCGCCTAGATACTATTATAGCAGCACTCAGGTCGCCTAGATACTATTATAGCAGCACTCAGGTCGCCTAGATACTATTATAGCAGCACTCAGGTCGCCTAGTACTATTATAGCAGCACTCAGGTCGCCTAGATACCATTATAGCAGCACTCAGGTCGCCTAGATACTATTATAGCAGCACTCAGGTCGCCTAGATACTATTATAGCAGCACTCAGGTCGCCTAGATACTATTATAGCAGCACTCAGGTCGCCTAGATACTATTATAGCAGCACTCAGTTCGCCTAGATACTATTATAGCAGCACTCAGGTCGCCTAGATACTATTATAGCAGCACTCAGGTCGCCTAGATACTATTATAGCAGCACTCAGGTCGCCTAGATACTATTATAGCAGCACTCAGGTCGCCTAGATACCATTATAGCAGCACTCAGGTCACCTAGATACTATTATAGCAGCACTCAGGTCGCCTAGATACTATTATAGCAGCACTCAGGTCGCCTAGATACTATTATAGCAGCACTCAGGTCGCCTAGATACCATTATAGCAGCACTCAGGTCGCCTAGATACTATTATAGCAGCACTCAGGTCGCCTAGATTTCACTCACACTACTAGTCAACACCCATAAAGTGGTATAAGTATGTACAAGCAGCCGCTACTCTCTCTCCATCAAATGCTAAGTATCCTTCTCTTTCAGGAACTACCTCGTGTAGGTCTCGCGGCCTCTTGTAGCTTCCTTATTGTCTTATGTTCTTAGGTTCTCTTCCTCAAACCTGATTACTTCCATAAACATAATGACCATTTTTCTCTCTGTATCGAAGTATTTTCCACTTTTTTCTCTGTCTTTGCGATTTTTACCTTCTGATTTTTTACTTTTTAATTTACTTTGCGATCTTTTATCATTCTCCCTTGTGTCTGATTACTTCCATAGACACAATGACCACTTTTATCTGTGTATATATGTATTTGCCACCTGTCTTGGGGTTATACAGGTGTGAAGAAGGGTGGAACAGCAGGTCTACGGCTCTGCAACACCTGTTTCCGCGTTCCGGGCGAGGTCAGACGGGCGGGAACATACGCCGGGGTCAGAGAAACCTGGGGCTGTTATAATCGGCTCTCGTCCAACCCAGCCCTCTCTCTAAGGTGCCTGCTGCTCTCTCTCTCTCTCTCTCTCTCTCTCTCTCTCCTCTCTCTCTCTCCTCTCTCTCTCTCTCTCTCTCTCTCTAAGGTGCCTGCTGCTCTCTCTCTCTTCTCTCTCTCTCTCTCTCTCTCTCTCTCTCTCTCTCTCTCTCTCTCTCTCTTCCCCTCTTCTCTCTCTCTCTCTCTCTCTTCTCTC
>JACEEZ010016798.1:472500-475000 GCA_016584305.1 Chionoecetes opilio
TCATTATTGGGAGTACTTGTGCCAGGGCGTGACGAGGACGGTTAAGGCCTCGCCACGTCCTCGCCGCAATAAGAGTAGATCATGACTCGATAATACACATCTAAAGGGAAAGCATAATAGATAAATGTAAATCAGGCGATGATACCCAAAAGACGGAGCGGGCACATTCCCTCTCCCACTCTTAACAAACAACCTCCACCATTCACACTGCGCCCGCCAGAAGGATGAACCAGCGTCTCCCCTCACACCTACACCCTCAAAATAACCCTTAAGCTACTACCCTCCAAAGGTCATAGTCGCAGTTTTCGGGCGTCGGCTTAGGTCTTCCATACGACTGGCCGATGGAAATGGAATAATGAAGAATGTTTATGCAATTATGAGGCTTACGTGAAGGCGCCGTGGGGGTGAAAGTCGCGTTAAGGCTCTCAGCGTAAGGCAAGAGATGGGGAGGCATTCCTCGGCCCCGCGGATATCAGTAGCCGGATTTTATCGTAGGTTATCCTGTAGATCATAACCACCCGGGGAATTTCTGGCCCATATAACGCAGGTGCGGGGGCGAGGCAGCAGCGCGACACCCCGGGGGAGCAGATACCCTGAGGGAGGACTGGGGTACGGGGGGGAGACTGGGGAGTGTGTAGGGGAAAGAGTCTTCGGGTTTGATAGACTTTAACGCGGTGGTAAGAAAATATCTGGGCAGCCACGGCCCGGCATTATGAAGAGGTAAAAACTCTCCTCGCCAGCCTGGAAAACCCGTTCGTGTCGTCAGGCCGCGGTGTGTGTGTGTGTGTGTGTGTGTGTGTGTGTGTGTGTGTGTGTGTGTGTGTGTGTGTGTGTGTGTGTGTGTTTATGTAGTTAAAGTACTCATGTGGTCGTGTTTCCATGTCTAAATTCACCTAGGCTTGTTATTCTCTTTATATTTTATACATATTTCTTACCCTTATTAGTTTTTCTTTCAGTGTGTGTGTGTGTGTGTGTGTTGTGTGTGTGTGTGTGTGTGTGTGTGTGTGTGTCTGCGTGTCTGCGTGTGTGTGTGCGCGTGTGTGTGTGTCTGTGTGTGTGTGTGTGTCTGCGTGTCTGCGTGTGTGTGTGTGCGTGTGTGTGTGTCTGTGTGTGTGTGTGGTGTGTGTGTGTGTGTGTGTGTGTGTGTGTGTGTGTGTGTGTGTGTGTGTGTGTGTGTGTCTGCGTGTCTGCGTGTGTGTGTGTGTGTGTGTGTGTGTCTGTGGTGTGTGTGTGTGTGTGTGTGTGTGTGGGGTGTGTGGTGTGTGTGTGTGCATGTGTGTGTGTGTGTGTGTGTGTGTGTCGGGGCATCAAACACACTAATCTTCCTCACGTCCTTCCCTCCAAGGCTGCCGGCATGGTTTTCGCCCTCCTGAATGCCTCTTGGCTTTCTCCACCCTCAACACCGCACACTGGGCACAACCAAACCTTTTTTTCTCTCCCTCTCTCTCTCTCTCTATCTCTTTTTACAGAACATCCAGTAGTAAGAATTTTTTTTTGTACAGAAGGGATTTTTTTTTTTTTTTTGCCGAAGAAGGAAACTTTTTTTATTTTATTTTATTTTTGTTTTTTGCCTCAGTAAGAAGGGCACATGACACGTCTCTCTCCTCACGCCCTATTGCCCATCAGCCCATCAGGATCAAGACGCCCTAGGAGACAATACACCCAATTTCCATGCCAGTCACACCGTCGCGTCCCTCATAGCTCCCTTGCAGGACTTCCGAGGCACCGAGTAAGCGCCTCTGCTTCGCCTCATTCTCACCTGCTTCAGTCCTCCCCTAACTCCAGTTTCTGTTGCAATATATATGTTGGCAATACAAGAGCCGCCGTGTTTATTGCGGCGGGAAGACGTTGACGGCGCCGTTGCTTTGGTCACGGCACCACACGAAGGGCGGCGCGGGGGGGGGGGGGGGGGGGGGTCTGGGCCTATGTTAATCTTCATTGTATGTTGACACTTTGACGTTTTACAGGGATATTAAAGTCGAATAAGCATTTTAACCCAGTAATGGAAACCGTACTGCTACTATACTACTACTACTACTACTACTACTACTACTACTACTACTACTACTACTACTACTACTACTACTACTATACTATACTATACTACTACTACCTCTACTACTACTACTACACTACTACTATACTACTACTACTACTACTACTACTTCTTTTTTATACCTCATTTTGGGATATAATAAAAAAAAGAAGAAGAAAGAAGAAAGAAAAAAGAAGAAGAAAGAAAGATCAGCGAAGAAAATCAGCAGCCAATACTTACAAATAATGAAGACAGAAATAATTTTAAAGAAGGGAGTGAGAAATGAAGAAGAGAATAAGAGGAAAGAGGAAGAGGAAGAGGAAGAGGAAGAGGAAAGGAAAGAAAATAGAAAGGCGTCATGAGTGGAAATAAAAGTCATAATAACGAAGGAAGGAAGGAAGGAAGGAAAGAAGGAAAGAATGAAGGAAATAATAGAAGAAATAAAAGAAGAGTCAAGAGGCTGGA
>JACEEZ010016798.1:480000-495000 GCA_016584305.1 Chionoecetes opilio
GAAGTCCTTGGAACCCTTTGAAACCCTTTGAAACCCTTTGGAAGAATTTGGAAGCCCTTGGAACCCATTGGAAGCCTTTGGAAGCCTTTGGAACCCTTTGGAAGCCCTTGAAAGCCTTTGGAAGCCTTTGGAACTTCTTGGAAGCCTTTGGAACTCTTTGGAACCCTTTGGAAGCCCTTGGAAGAATTTGGAAGCCTTTGGAACCCTTTGGAAGCCCTTGGAAGAATTTGGAAGCCTTTGGAACCCATTGGAACCCTTTGGAAGCCTTTGGAACCCTTTGGAATCCCTTGGAACCCTTTGGAATCCCTTGGAACCCACTGGAAGCCTTTGGAACCCATTGGAAGCCTTTGGAACCCATTGGAAGCCTTTGGAAGAATTTGGAAGCCTTTGGAACTCTTTGGAAGCCCTTGGAAGAATTTGGAAGCCTTTGGAACCCATTGGAACCCTTTGGAAGCCCTTGGAACCCTTTGGAAGCCTTTGGAAGAATTTGGAAGCCTTTGGAACCCATTGGAAGCCTTTGGAACCCTTTGGAAGCCTCGGAGGTAGTAGTTTTGTACGTCTTATGAGGTTATAGGAGGCCGAGACTGATAAAGAAGGGAATCCCGTGATACAGAGGCAGGTAGCGGGCCAGATGGGGCGTTACCTGTCCGGGCAGCCACCTGGCGAGGGTCTGGGGTCACCTAGAGGGGAGGACGCGCAAGGAACCGTAAGCTGTGACCTCCTTGACCCCACCTGACCCGCCCATAGACGATAATTGGTCCACTAATACGATGATTTATCAAGCCCTTCCTACCTGCTTTGTTTAGCCTAAAGGTAGGGATTATTTTTTGCACTTTCTTTTGTCCTTCCTGAATAGTGAAAATAAAGGAGGTTGGCAGGTCAGCTAAATCAACGTCCTTTCTTTTATAGTTTGCAGTTTCCATTCTTATGATTTCCAAAAGTTTGTGAAATGTGTTTTTTATCGGTTTTGTCTCATAAATTACACTGCATAACAATCTTGGTAAAAATACACAGATGTTATCATACACGCCAGCTGTCTCTTCCTTCCCTTCATCTCGCCCCATCGCTGCCCCATCACCCACTCAAGCCCCATACATCCCCCGCACCCCGCCATCCCCCTCCACACAGCCCGCCAGCCCCTGTAATCAGCCTTCTGCAGTACCCTCATAAATATCGGTTCTTGCTGCTGCACCATATCCTTATTAAGAGTTTTTTCCAAGAACCCTCAGGACGTCAGTATTTCCGAAGAGTCGCAGTTTCTTTGCCCTTTCGTGACTTCCTTTCCCCTGCGTCTCCTACATGAGACCCTACGTCCTGGATATCCTTTAAGCATTCCTCAGCTCCTAATATCCTACGTGTATCCTTAAGGGTGTGTGTGTCTGGTTTTTAGGGTCTAAGGTAGAAAAAATGAAATTGAATTGTAGGATTGTTGTGAATAAGTAATGAGTTTGGGCCGTTGAAAACTAAGAAAATTGGGTGTTTATGGTGCATCGTGTGGTGGAGGAACCCTTTGGAAGCCCTTGGAACCCTTTGGAACCCTTTGGAAGCCCTTGGAACCCTTTGGAAGTCCTTGGAACCCTTTGGAAGCCCTTGGAACCCTTTGGAAGCCTTTGGAACCCTTTGGAAGAATTTGGAAGCCTTTGAAACCCGCAACACATGCATGCTGTTGGTGTTGATATTTTATGCTCATGTAGTCGGATAATTTTATGAGAAGGAGGTGATTTGTATGTAGATTCTAATAATATTGTTATGTATTCTATGGAAGGTTGTGATGGTTTTAAGTATGGGTTATATTCTTTTTTTTGGTCAATGTTTTCTTTACTTATCAGGTTATTAATGCCAACTACTTTTTTGAGCTGATTTATATATCGATTCTAATAATATTGTTAAGTAGTTTATATAATTTTGTGATAGTTTTCAGTATTGGTTGTTATTATTTTCTTTTGTTTGTCGCAGTTTTCTTTACTTTTATCAGGTTGTTACTGTCCACCACCTTTGCCGTGTCTGTGCTTTGTGCTTCTTTATCTGTCTGTGCTCTCACCACTGTCCTTTCAGCGGTCATAACTTTCTCATAATCTTGTATGTCTGGCTTCTCTACTGTCATCTCTGTCATAGTATATTTCTCTAACTTCTTATCTGCAATGTTACTTCACGTCCGAGCTTTGGGTGCAATGTCTTTCTTAACTATCTTCTTAAGTCCTTTTTTTTAGTCGCTTCTGCTCCTACAATAACATATTAATTCATACTTCATGCTAATTCATTCTTTATTCATATTTAATTTGTTCTTCATTCAAAACTCAAACAAAAAAACTTCAAACTTCAAAACTCGTATAATTTCTGCTTTTCTGGTCACTTTTTGTGGTTTCTTTCAAGATAACTAAGTATTACGTTGTTCACCGAGGATATTTTACTTATTACCTCTTACTTTTACCTCTTCTAATTTCCTTCACTTTTGCTGGCTGGCAATTTCTCACCTTAATAAAGAAAAAAAAAAAAAAAAATGATACCGTGCAGTTCTCAAAATTTTGCATATTCACTTTTTTCTTTACTTTTTTTTTTTTTTTTTTTTTTTCCTACACTTTTGCATATTCATCTTTTTCTCCATGTAATCATTGTAATGCAAATAGGATAAAGAGAAGATATTTTTCAGTAAAACGTAGATTCTTTAAACCGAAACCTGTTCCCTGAAATCTCCCTCTCTCGAAATCCAGGGTTTATCTTAAGGGCTCAAAGGTATATTAGGAGGTTTTGTTACCTTTCCCTGCCCTTGACCAGTCCCTCATGATGTAAAAATATTAACCCTTTCTTTTTCGGTCTTCGGCAGGTTAGTGGAGCCGCTGTGAACGACCTTCCCGCGAGTGAGACGGCCGGGAATAAGGTACTGTACGCTGAGCAAGACTGTTCATTTTTTTGCGGGTGTTATGTAAATGCATCGATTCTGAAGATAAAAGTAACAGGCAGAATATGTGGCTTTGAGAGGAAAGAGTTGGAGGTTTGAAGAGAAGGAGAAGGAGTTGAGTGACTTTTTTGGGGCTATTTAACCCTGGATCGGTACCGCGGTGCCAAAAGTGTCCTAGCTGCTGCGCTAAACTCGTTTTTCTCATACTGCTCACCATCACACATCAGCATACATAAGTTATCTCTTGGTCGATTAAAAGGTTCTTTAATTGACCGAGAGTTATCTGAGCTCGTGCCAGTACTCATTGTGTCGCGACAAGGCAAGCACGCGCTGGTCCTCCTCCTCCCGCCTACACCCTGCAACACGGAGCCGCTGCCTTTGCTGGTGCCGCAGCGCAGGGTATGTAATATATATATTTTTTAAATCAAAATTTTAACATTAAACTAAGTTGTGGTAACTGTATGTTAGATATATTTGAGCTTAAAGACAATTATGATAGTTGATTTCTACAGACACTCTGGCGAAAATATTTGCCCAGTGAAGCTGTGCTTACAGGTTATGATTTTTTTTGCATTGTGACAATTTGTTTATTTTCAGGATTTTGTCATGTCTTGCAGAAAGCTGTCTGACAAGCCTATTGATCATGTCAGCTGCAACAAGTGTGCATGTCACGCCACGCCCCCTTCACCTCACCTACCACGCCTCTTGATGTTGTCAAATGTAAAGATAAGACAAAAAACTGTCGAAACATTTGACAACAAGGCCTCAAACTAACTGCATCAGTCAGGTCAATCCAGCAAATGTTATGGATGCTAAAAAAAAATTCCAAGAAAATTCCTTGTAATGGAGTGCTGTCGTAAGATCCTGGAAAATTACAAGCTGCACGTCCCTCTGCAAGCCATCAGGAAACCAGTGTCATTAATGATGTCCACAAATTTTTTTTTGTTAAACAATTAAAAACGGAAGATATATTTTTCAATAAATTCACAAAAAATACTAAAACGCCATGGAATTCAATTGTCCTTTCTCAAAGTATTAAGGAATAATTCTATTAATTGCAGCAAAAGAAAATAAACTGAATATTATCATGGTTTATTTTTTATATATTTTCAAATTGGTGGGTCGAAAGTGCACGGGTACAAACCACGTATTTGAAAAAACTACCGGATCACAGAGAGAGAGAGAGAGAGAGAGAGAGAGAGAGAATGAGAGAGAGAGAGAGAGAGAGAGAGAGAGAGAGAGAGAGAGAGAGAGAGAGAGAGAGGCGTGTAGGCATGGATCATAAGGAGGAGGAGGAGGAGGAGAGGGGGGGGGGCTACAAATTCATAGGTAGGGAGGGGGACACGCCTGGCTGCCTCACAACCCCCACATTTCTAAGATACTCATTCGTACATACCCAGCTTCCGTGGCCTCCCCTTCCCCCTCACACATACCCTCACACCTTACCTCCTAACCTCTACACTTTCCTCACTATGCTCTCTCTCTCCCTATCATCTTTTTTTAGGTTAATCTCCAGCTAAATCCATCTTCAATCCTGACTTTTCTGCCTTTTTCTTCCCCAATACATTTTTCTATATACAGTATGTCAATCTCGTTCTATCCTTTCCTTATATTCTCTGACACAATCGCAATCTTTCCTCCTCTCCTTGTTTATTATTTAATATGTTTATTCTCTTTGTTTACCGTTTCTTACTCCTCTCCTGTCTTTTTCCTTCTCCCCTTTTTGGGCCGTTGGAACCTAAGAAAATTGGGTGTTTATGGTGCATCGTGTGGTGGAGGAACCCTTTGGAACCCTTTTGAAGCCCTTGAAACCCTTTGGAAGCCCTTGGAACCCTTGAAGTCCGTGGAACCCTTTGGAAGCCCTTGGAACCCTTTGGAACCCTTTGGAAGCCCTTGGAACCCTTTGGAACCCTTTGGAAGCCCTTGGAACCCTTTGGAAGCCCGTGGAACCCTTTGGAAGCCCTTGGAACCCTTTGGAAGCCCTTGGAACTCTTTGGAAGCCCGTGGAACCCTTTGGAAGCCCTTGGAACCCTTTGGAAGCCCTTGGAACCCTTTGGAAGCCCTTGGAACCCTTTGGAAGCCCTTGGAACTCTTTGGAAGCCCTTAGAACCCTTTGGAAGCCCTTGGAACTCTTTGGAAGCCCTTGGAACCCTTTGGAAGCCATTGGAACCCTTTGGAACCCTTTGGAAGCCCTTGGAACCCTTTGGAAGCCCCCAAGAATATCAACCTAGCAATATTTTCCTTTTCCCTTCTCTCACTTTCCTCACACAACTGGATCTTTTTTACTCTTTTCACCGTGCGTTCATTCCCCTACACCCTTACACCCTCCCTTTTCTCCCTTACGGTTGGAACAGACGAGCAAACAACCTTAGCAAATTAGTATCCTTGTGTCACCCGTGGGCTGTACCGCGACCGAACAAACACACACACACACACACACACCCACACACCCACACCCCACCCACACCCACACACACACACACACAGTAACACATAGTCATCAATTTAATTCCAAAACAAACGTATCAACAAGTGAAGAAAAAAAATTAAGAATAAAGTGCATAAGAAAGACGAACTAATAAAGGGACTCCGAAGAACTGATAAAACACATAAATTAGAAGAGAATGGCTACGATGACATAATATAAACGTTAACTATGCATCCTAACGACCCTGTTAATGACCTGTAATATACAACAGCTGATAGCAATGATTTATGAACTGATTTAGTAACTGGGGTACTGAAGGTTGAAGAAAGGGGAAGGAAGGGAGGAAGGAAGAACATAAGATAGGAGTATGTGTATAAAAACTAGGAGGATAGGGAGGAACGGTACATTTGGAAGAGATGAAGAAGAGGAAGAATGGATAAAGGAAGAGAGGAGGAAAGGATGCGATTGGTCCATGGCCTATAAGGACAGAATAGAGAGAGACAAAGAAGGAGATTGATAAATATAGAAAAGAAAATAAGGATACTATAGAAAGAACAGAGAGGATTGAAGATGGAATTACATGGAGATGAACCTAAAAAAAAAGAGAGAAATATAGACACTAAGAAAACAAGAACATTGACAAATAATGAAAAGAAATTGAGAGAGAGAGAGAGAGAGAGAGAGAGAGAGAGAGAGAGAGAGAGAGAGAGAGAGAGAGAGAGAGAGAGAGAGAGAGAGAGAGAGAGAGAGAGAGAGAGAGAGAGAGAGAGATAAGAAAAGAAAAGAAAACTCGGTGTGGTAAGAAGCTTGAATACGGAGACTTAACGAAGCATAACCAGGTGTTGAAGCCTCAGGTAAGCAGGTGAGCCACACACTCTTGTCAGAAGCTTGTGTTAAAACGTCTTAATATACACATTGGAGGGTGCTGGAGGGGGTGGAGAGAGAGAGAGAGAGAGAGGAGAGAGAGAGAGAGAGAGAGAGAGAGAGAGAGAGAGAGAGAGAGAGAGAGAGAGAGAGAGAGAGAGAGAGAGAGGTCCAAGTCTTATTCAGGAGGTTGGATTTATGTTAGTCAAGGCGACGTAGAGAAGGAACAAAAGACTGTGTGTTGCGCCTTGTTAACGGTGGTGTTGGGTGTTGAGTTGTGGCCGGTGTTGCGCGGTGTGTGATGATGTGTGTTGCGCGTTGTGATGATGGGTGTTGCGCGGTGTGTGATGATGTGTGTTGCGCGTTGTGTGATGATGTGTTGCGCGTTGTGTGGTGATGTGTGTTGCGCGGTGTGTGATGATGTGTGTTGCGCGTTGTGGTGATGTGTGTTGCGCGTTGTGATGATGTGTGTTGCGTCTTGTGTGATGATGTGTGTTGCGCGTTGTGTGATGATGTGTGTTGCGTCTTGTGATGATGTGTGTTGCGCGGTGTGTGATGATGTGTGTTGCGCGTTGTGGTGATGTGTGTTGCACGTTGTGTGATGATGTGTGTTGCGCGTTGTGTGATGTGTGTTGCGCGGTGTGTGGTGATGTGTGTTGCGTCTTGTGTGATGATGTGTGTTGCGTCTTGTGATGATGTGTGTTGTGCGTTGTGTGATGATGTGTGTTGCGCGTTGTGATGAAGTGTGTTGCGCATTGTGATGATGTGTGTTGCGTCTTGTAATTCCGCGATGATTCTTCTTAGTTTTGTTTATTGTTACCGCTTATAACTTCCTTCAGTCTCAAAACCTTTCTTTAAGCGATAATGATACTGGTAAAGAAATCAAATTAAAACAGACTCATACTTCACTTACCAAAAAGCTATATATAATCATCAATTTCTCTTTATTTTTTCATGATTACCCCTTATAACCTCCTTCAGTGGTATTAAAACCTTTCTTTAAACGACTATAATACTGAAGAAAATATATAACGACGCTCATCTCATTACTTCACCTACCAAAAACCTATCTCAAATCACCGGGTTCTCTTTATTTTCATTTTTACCCCTTTAACTACTTCCTCTAGTCCTACTAAAACATGTCTTTAGACGACAATAATACTGGAGAATATATAAAACTAAACTAAACTCATAACTTCACCAACCCAAAACCTATAAAATATCACAGGTCCTTTTTGTTGACGTTTTACCGGCGTAGTCTGAATCTCAAGGTCACTCACGAAGGCATGCAGGTAAGGCGGACAAGTGGCTGCCTTATCTTTACCGCCGTCACATTATGAGTGCGGACGGTACGTGGAATTCTCGCCGATAGGAATTCTCGCCGCCGTCGTCGAGTGTTCCATTTCTTGATATTACAGGACCCAATATATACATTTAATCAAGTTTTACCCGCGTTTCTGCATTCAGGGATGAAATACTATCGTTAGCAAGTTGATCAGTTAGGTTAAGTTAGGTGCCAGTGTCCAGGTTAGGTTCATATTTCCACGTCGGCGAGAGTTCTAAATTGGTGTTTCGGCGAGAATTCCCATCGGCGACAGTTCCATAAACCGTGCGGACCACCATCTCTTAAGGCTCCCCCGGTGGCTATGGCGGCTCCCGGTGGCTCAGACCGGGAGATTCTTGCCCGTCTGATAAATACTATTAATGTGATTTGATGCGAAGGGCAGCCAGGAGTTAAGGGATGTGTGATGGACGCTGCGACTTGATTAGACGTGATTAATAATTCAGATGAGACGCCAAGAGGTGAGTGAGGAGATCAAGAGAAGCAAGTAATAAAAAAAAGAAAAAAAGAAACCGTGATTAGGTGTTAGCAAAGGATTAGCATAGAATGATAGGATAACAACAATTAGGTGTTAGAAAAGGATTAGCATAGAATGATAGGATAACAACGATTAGGTGTTAGAAAAGGATTAGCATAGAATGATAGGATAACAACGATTAGGTGTTAGGAAATGATTAGGATAGAATGATAGGATAACAACGATTAGGTGTTAGAAAATGATTAGCATAGAATGATAGGATAACAACGATTAGGTGTTAGGAAATGATTAGCATAGAATGATAGGATAACAACGATTAGGTGTTAGAAAAGGATTAGCATAGAATGATAGGATAACAACGATTAGGTGTTAGAAAAGGATTAGGATAGAATGATAGGATAACAATGATTAGGTGTTAGAAAATGATTAGCATAGAATGATAGGATAACAACGATTAGGTGTTAGAAAATGATTAGGATAGAATGATAGGATAACAACGATTAGGTGTTAGGAAATGATTAGCATAGAATGATAGGATAACAACGATTAGGTGTTAGGAAATGATTAGGATAGAATGATAGGATAACAACGATTAGGTGTTAGGAAATGATTAGCATAGAATGATAGGATAACAACGATTAGGTGTTAGGAAATGATTAGGATAGAATGATAGGATAACAACGATTAGGTGTTAGAAAAGGATTAGCATAGAATGATAGGATAACAACGATTAGGTGTTAGGAAATGATTAGGATAGAATGATAGGATAACAACGATTAGGTGTTAGAAAAGGATTAGCATAGAATGATAGGATAACAACGATTAGGTGTTAGGAAAGGATTAGCATAGAATGATAGGATAACAATGATTAGATGTTAGGAAATGATTAGCATAGAATGATAGGATAACAACGATTAGGTGTTAGGAAATGATTAGCATAGAATGATAGGATAACAACGATTAGGTGTTAGAAAAGGATTAGGATAGAATGATAGGATAACAACGATTAGGTGTTAAGAAAGGATTAGCATAGAATGATAGGATAACAATGATTAGATGTTAGGAAAGGATTAGCATAGAATGATAGGATAACAACGATTAGGTGTTAGCAAAAATGGATGAAGTAAGGGATGAGTAACGTCAAAACACACAAAAATCTCATATAATACAAAGATGGGAATGAGAAAAATAAAAACACAGGAAGTCAAGTGGATGAAAGTGAGTCATTTTGCATAATAAACCCAAGGAAAAAAATACAGACGTAGGAGAAAATAAAAGCAATTGGGAGAGAAGTGTGGGAGTGTATGTAATTAGCAGAGGAAGAAACGAAGGAAAGGAGAAGGAAATGATGGATAAACACGAGGGATTTTGTGTTGTCGTGTTTGGAAGAATCAGTTTTACCAGAAAAAGACTGTGAGGAGGATTTTGTTTTAACCTTTTTCGACCTGAGAGAGAGAGAGAGAGAGAGAGAGAGAGAGAGAGAGAGAGAGGAGAGAGAGAGAGAGAGAGAGAGAGAGAGAGAGAGAGAGAGAGAGAGAGAGAGAGAGAGAGGAGAGAGAGAGAGAGAGAACAAAATTGGGAAAGAGAGAAAGTCAATAGCTTGGAGCAATGACAATCAGTTGATATCACTCATAATAATATCAAGCAATGTACTATGTTCATGCCTATTGTAGGAGGAGGAGGAGGAGGTATTGGTGGGGTTGATATTGTAGGAGGAGGAGGAGGAGGTATTGGTGGGGTTGATATTGTAGGAGGAGGAGGAGGAGGTATTGGTGGGGTTGATATTGTAGGAGGAGGAGGAGTAGGTATTGGTGGGGTTGATATTGTAGGAGGAGGAGGAGGAGGTATTGGTGGGGTTGATATTGTAGGAGGAGGAGGAGGAGGTATTGGTGGGGTTGATATTGTAGGAGGAGGAGGAGGAGGTATTGGTGGGGTTGATATTGTAGGAGGAGGAGGAGTAGGTATTGGTGGGGTTGATATTGTAGGAGGAGGAGGAGTAGGTATTGGTGGGGTTGATATTGTAGGATGAGGAGGAGTAGGTATTGGTGGGGTTGATATTGTAGGAGGAGGAGGAGGAGGTATTGGTGGGGTTGATATTGTAGGAGGAGGAGGAGGAGGTATTGGTGGGGTTGATATTGTAGGAGGAGGAGGAGGAGGTATTGGTGGGGTTGATATTGTAGGAGGAGGAGGAGTAGGTATTGGTGGGGTTGATATTGTAGGAGGAGGAGGAGGAGGTATTGGTGGGGTTGCATTGGAGGGGTTATCTAAGTAGGGGTGAAGGGAGGTTATGGATGGTGAAGGGCTTGAGTGGGTTAGGGACGTGCCAGGTGAGACGGGGCAGGGGGGGGGGTTGCAGGTAGTACAGGTAGTAGAGGTAGTAGTGGTAGTAGTAGGAAGAGAGGTAGTAATAGTAGGAGGAGGAGGAAGAGAGGGAGTATCAGTAATAAAAATTAAGGTGTGGTTGTGTTAGTCAGGTAGTACGGAGGCTAATCAACAGGTGTGGCAGGTGTGTTGTGAATCAGTTCTGTTTAGGTTAGGTTAGGTTAGGCTGAGGTTTGGTTTTGTTAGGTCAAGTTAGGTTAGGTGTTTTAGAGAGCTAGGATTTGTGAGACTGTTCATTTTTACCCTTGGCCAAATCATCCGTGGCCGAAACTTCCGTGGCCAAAACGTCCGTGGCCAAAACTTCTGTGGCCAAAACTTCCGTGGCCAAAACATCCGTGGCCAAAACTTCCGTGGCCAAAACATCCGTGGCCAAAACATCCGTGGCCAAAACTTCCGTGGCCAAAACATCCGTGGCCAAAACTTCCGTGGCCAAAACTTCCGTGGCCAAAACTTCCGTGGCCAAAACTTCCGTGGCCAAAACATCCGTGGCCAAAACATCCGTGGCCAAAACTTCCGTGGCCAAAACGTCCGTGGCCAAAACTTCCGTGGCCAAAACATCCGTGGCCAAAACTTCCGTGGCCAAAACTTCCGTGGCCAAAACATCCGTGGCCAAAACATCCGTGGCCAAAACTTCCGTGGCCAAAACTTCCGTGGCCAAAACATCCGTGGCCAAAACATCCGTGGCCAAAACTTCCGTGGCCAAAACATCCGTGGCCAAAACATCCGTGGCCAAAACTTCCGTGGCCAAAAGGTCCTACAGTCGTTTCCTCCACCTCGTTGTTCAGCCTCTCACTAATGGCACTCCTCATCCCCGCCTTGTTAGGAAGCACAGACGCTGACTCGACCTCGCCCCACGTAAACTCGTTACTTTTATTGCTGTATCTATACTGGCTTTTATTTATTTCTTAAGGTCACCGTGTTCTCCCCGCACCTCAGCATCCAACATCTCCTTCCTTCTCCGGGTTCTCCCTCCCCTCTCCTTCTATCTCCTTGCCTCCTTTCTCAACACCACTCCCCCCCTCCCCTCCCCACACAGGCAGGTGGTAGTCAGGCGTCGGCCCCAACACTCGCCCGCCAGGTGGTAGCGAGTGACCAGCATTCATAAAACTTTTCCCGATACACCTCCTCATGATATCCTCGGGTTCCTCACACCCCACACCGCGTCTCCACTCCTAGACCTATACACTCCCCTTGCAGCCTCAGTCATAGCTTCCTTATACCTCCTGTGTTCCATTCCCCTCCCAACACTCTTACCTAAGGCTTTGGTGCTGCATACGCGATTATTCCTCTGCATATAGACGCGAGCCAGCTGGGGAGGGAGGGAGACAGGCAGGAACGGAGGGAGGGACTGGGAGGGTATACGAGTGACCTGGATTTTGGAGGGAGAGAGAGGCACATCCACTGAATACTTGCCGCACGATCTACCGGGGAACACCTGCCCTAGGTATACAGCCTCACCTGTCTGGTAGAGGTGGTAGTGAGGCCTGATTGACGACAGGTGTGTGTAATAGGAAGGGTGGAGCAGGTAGGGAGTGGTGGAGGCAAGCGTTGGGGGTCGTGTTGTGTGTGTGTGTGTGTGTGTGTGTGTGTGTGTGTGTGTGTGTGTGTGTGTGTGTATGTGTGTGTGTGTGTGTGTTGTGTTGTCATTGGGGGGTGTAAAGGCAAGCGTTGGGGTCGTGTTTTGTTAGATCAATTGACTTTTAATAGATAGATGGTCAGTAAATTTTGGTGTTGTGTGTGTGTGTGTGTGTGTGTGTGTGTGTGTGTGTGTGTGTGTGTGTGTGTGTGTTGTTATTGGGGTGACGTTAGGGGTTTTAGTGGGGTTTGGGAGGACACATGAGACTGGGGAAGAGGAAAATGTGCCTCGATGTGTCTGGAGGTTTAAGGTTATAGTGGTGTTCTATGCTATTCAGGATTTTCTTCTATAGAGGCTGATATTTTTTCTCTCGCTCCCTCTCTCTCTCTCTCTCTCTCTCTCTCTTTCTTTCTTTTTTTGTTGCTTACTTTCTCTTTTTCCTTCTTTCTTTCTGTCACTACATCACGTCCATCCTTCACGCCCCACGCTGGGTTACTCTGTATTTGGTGGTCGGTTGCATGGATAATCTAGGAAACATTATTCTGGACTGTACTATAAATGACAAAAGAAGGAAAAAAAGAAAGTAACTAAAAAGAAGTAAAGTAAAGTAAAGTAAAGTAAGTAAAAAATAAAAAAATAAAAATAACTATTAGTAAGCAAAGGAAGAGCCAATCAAGGACGCTCTTAGATTCCCCGAAGAGACACAAGGGCGGGAAACACAAAACATCGCACCTGTGGCTTTTCCAGCGGCAGGTTATGATATACAAAGTTAGCCTACCATACAGGCGCCTACTTGTGCCTCCTTCAATATTATAATAGGGAGGATATAATTACAATAGGGAGTTTTAAAAGGAGGCTGGATAAATTCATGGATGGGGATGAAAGGTGGATGTAGGTAGTAGTGTTAAGTAACAGTCACTACTACGTGTAGGTCTCGCGGCCTCTTGTAGCTTCCTTATTTTCTTATGTTCTTATGTTCTTCTTATGAAAGTAAGTACTTATGTAAGGAAGCGACGAGTCCTTTATAATCCCTGTGACTTTTTCCTACTAATGAGTTCTAAGAATATATCAAAATTAACATTCCTTTAACGTAACGCTGAAGAACACAAGTATGGTGCCTATGCATGATTCACAGCCATTCTTGCATTGGTTAAAATAGGACCAATGGGTATTTAAATCTATATATTGTCATGCAAGACTTGTATAGAGGAAAGTCAACAGTGTATATATCATGTCTCTCCTAAATAGGCAAGAAGAGGACATGGGGTTATTTTAGCCCAATGACGCAATGGTAACGACGTAGTACTCGATCTCACATTTAAGAGAGGGAAATGAGTAAGTTATTTGTATCTTAGCGAAGTTATGCCAGGTAATTAGACAGTCGTGGACCCTGCCAGTGTAGTGCGGCGTGCAGGACCACAGGGCGGGCCACCGAGGCGCCTCTGGGGTGATGATCCGGCTGGTGAGAGGGAAAGTCATCAAAGTGAGCCGTAACCAAGATCTTGTTATGTGCGTTATGGACTGTGTGTTATTATTTGTTATTGTTTTTGTTACGACTATTATTATTATTTGCATCATAATTACTGGTACTACTACTACTACTGCTTTTACTACTACTATTACTACTTCTACTTCTTCTACTACTTTTACTACTACTACTACTACTACTACTACTACTGCTTTTACTACTACTATTACTACTTCTACTTCTTCTACTACTTTTACTACTACTACTACTACTACTACTACTACTACTAGTGGACTTGGATAGTGGGATTAGCAGTGATATCAGCAAGTTTGCTGATGATACTAAGGTAGGTAGGATTATTGGATCACAGTCTGGTGTAAACATATTGCAGGGAGACTTAGATAAACTTAACGAGTGGGCAGTCAGATGGCAGATGGAATTTAATATTGATAAGTGCAGCGTTATGAATGTTGGCAGAAAAAACCCTGGTAATAGATACACCATACGCAATGTATCGCTGAAAAGATCAGAAGGTGAAAAAGATCTTGGAGTGAGGGTGAGCCCAGACCTCCGACCTAGGAAACAATGTATTGAGGCCAGAAATAGAGCTAATAGAGCATACGATTAATTACCAGAAGTGTTACAAATAGAAGTGCCGAAGTTATTCTAAAGCTTTATCTGGCTCTAGTCAGGCCTCACCTAGACTATGCGGTTTAGTTTTGGTCTCCATATTAGAGGATGGATATAGCCTTGTTAGAAACAGTGCAGAGAAGGATGACCAAAATTATACAAGGGATGCGTAACTTTAGTTATGAGAGGAGATTGAAGTTATTAATATTACACTCACTCGAGAGACGCAGAGTAAGGGGCGATCTGATAGAAGTTTTTAAGTGGATAAAGGGATTTAATAAAGGAGAGGTAAGAAAAGTTCTTACGGCTACCAGTTACCAGGGTAGAACAAGAAGTAACGGATTCAAGCTGGAAAAGCGTAGAATTAGAAAGGAAATAGAGAAAAACTGGTTCACAAATAGGGTGGTGAATGAGTGGAATGGTCTCAGTAGACAGGTAGTTAGTGCGGAGTCATTAGGGAGCTTTAAAGAGGGGCTGGATAGGTTCATGGATGGGGATGAAAGGTGGATGTAGGTAGTGTTAGGTGACAGAAACTACCACGTGTAGGCCTCGCGGCCTCTTGTAGCTTTCTTATTTTCTTATGTTCTTATGTCCTACTACTACTACTACTACTGCTACTGCTACTGCTACTACTACTACTACTACTACTACTACTACTACTACTACTACTACTACTACTACTTACTACAACTACTGTTGTTGCTTGGTAAATAGTGATGATACCAATGTGATCCTCCGTTGCATTATAATTCAAGGTTTCAGTGTACATGTGTGTGTGTGTGTGTGTGTGTGTGTGTGTGTGTGTGTGTGTGTGTGTGTGTGTGTGTGTGTGCCCTCAATAGAAGACAGGAACGCGAGCAGTGGCTGTCATCTCACGGGAAAATCTGAGAAAAAAATGTACGAAAAGAAATCCCATTGAAAAGGAACCCAAGA
>JACEEZ010016798.1:500000-515000 GCA_016584305.1 Chionoecetes opilio
TTGGGGGCAGCGCAGAAGTGGTCAGATTCTGTGATAAACGAAGATATGTAGTCTCCAGCACTTTTATGGAGGGAGATAGAGGGAGAGAAAGGGAATAAAAAGAGAAAGAGTGACCCTTAGAAGGCAAAGTTAAGTCAGGGAGTAAGGAATCAGTAGCATATGAAAGCGATTTTATGTGTCCCGAACTTTGACTTTAGATGTTTAGAAGACCTTTAACGTTTGTCTGGAACCTGTGGCTTAACCTGCAGGGTCGCGTGGTAGTGTGTCTGAAAACAGTAAAATGCTGACCCGGGGCCACGATGCGAGGTCACCAGACTTGGTTATAAGGTCACTTGGCGTTCAGATGGACCTGGTATAGCCGCGCTCACTCTCTCTCTCTCTCTCTCTCTCTCTCTCTCTCTCTCACACACACACACACACACACACACACACACACACACACCTTAGTCAATCATCGTTGTGACCGTGTTTGGTTATATGAACATTTTAAAGGTTAAAGTATTTTCCTCCCAGGCAGAGACGCGGCTGTCATGCCTGTGACATGCCCGCTCAGCCTCGTTTGTCTCCTGTTACTTTCTAGTTGTCAAGAAGAACATGAAGAGATAAGCCTCCAAAACAAAGCTACTTTCAAGCCGTAAGCAAGCCTCATTCTGCATCGCCAATGACATCCAGGAGACAAGGACGATTAAATCTCTTGCATGCTGTATAAAAACAACAACTTCTTGAACACCTCAGCGATAAAACTCGTACCTACCAAGGCCCTACTGTTGCATAAAGAAGGAGGAATAGCAAGGAGCAGCATTGCATATCCAAATGGACGATACTTCTGCCTTGAAACGCCTTCAGACGGAGGAAGCGAGGCACGTAATCATGAAAGAATCCACCGAGTTGGCTTCCAGCGCCTTGGGTACATCTGCCGCCGTGTCTGTGGCGGTCAATGGCGGGTGTTGGCGGTGAGAGGCCAGCTGCCCGTAAGCCCGCAGGCACCACCCAACCTTTGACTGCCTTCATCCTGCCCTCCCTCCGCCCCTGGACGTGTCTGCAGGCGGCTATGCAGGAGGTAAAGGAGGAAGCAATAGGGGCGCGGTAGCAAGGACAACATAAATAGCTTCTTGAGGGCTAAAAAAAGATGTATGGGGACGAAAAGGAGATAAAGATGCCCACGAAACTGACTTTTTTGAAGATGACAATGGCTATGCAGGAGGTAAAGGAGGAAGCAATAGGGGCACGGTAGCAAGGACAACATAAATAGCTTCTTGAGAACTAAAAAAGGGTGTATGAGGACGAAAAAGAGGTAGTGTCAGTGCCTCGAAACAGAGATTTTTATGAGGATGACAGACTGACAATAACACCAATACTTCTTAAGACAAAAGACCACTGGAAGGGAGAAGAAATCGTTATTATAAGAAGTTACAAAGAGGGAAGCGAGTTTGGGTAACAGCACGGTGAAGACAGCAAAACGAGTTCGCAGAAGAAAAAGAGAAGAGCAGCCGGTCAAGACAACGAGGGTGTACCGGTGGAGGCCAGAAAACTAGTACCGATGGAGGCAAATGAAAGGGTGGGTGGAGGGAAGGGTGACGCGAGTGTTGAGTTTGCAGGTTTTGACAGAAGGGGAGAGAGAGAGAGAGAGAGAGAGAGAGAGGAGAGAGAGAGAGAGAGAGAGAGAGAGAGAGAGAGAGAGAGAGAGAGAGAGAGAGGAGAGAGAGAGAGAGAGAGAGAGAGAGAGAGAGAGAATAAAAAGAGAATGGGAAGAGGGAAAATGGGAGAAAGGATGAGAAGACATAATGAGAGAGAATGAGAGTGAGAGAGAGAGGAAAAAAGAGAATGGGAGATATAATAAGATAGACAATGAGAGAGAGAGAGAAAAGAGAGAGAGAGAGAGAGAGAGAGAGAGAGAGAGAGAGAGGAGAGAGAGAGAGAGAGAGAGAGAGAGAGAGAGAGAGAGAGAGAGAGAGAGAGAGAGAGAGAGAGAGAGAGAGAGAGAGAGAATGTGTAAACAGACTAAACAACAAACACTAATTGAAAAAAACAAGAAATCTAAATTATAAAAAAAATGGTGTTCGAGAGAGAGAGAGAGAGAGAGAGAGAGAGAGAGAGAGAGAGAGAGAGAGAGAGAGAGAGAGAGAGAGGAGAGAGAGAGAGAGAGAGAGAGTCAACATATTAAGCAGTAAACACTAATGGAAAAAAAACTGAAAAGCTTATTAAATTATATTGAAAAAAACAAGAGAGGAGAAGCGAAAGCCTAGGCGATGATGACGAAAGTGATAATGAGAGGCCTGAGGGATGAAGGGAGGAATGAGGGAGAAATAGTTGATGATGGAGAAGGAAGAATACCACAAAGAACTAGGGAGGAGAAATAGAGAGAGTACAAACGTAAAGGAAAGTAAGGATTAGATGAAGATAATGGAATAAGTGTATATAATAACAGAAGGAGGAGGGACATTAGAAGGAAGAATAGAAGAAAATATGAAAGGGAAAGAATATTAGTACTGTTATTATCATGTGAGAGAGAGAGAGAGAGAGAGAGAGAGAGAGAGAGAGAGAGAGAGAGAGAGAGAGAGAGAGAGAGAGAGAGAGAGAGAGAGAGAGAGAGAGAGAGAGAGGAGAGAGAGAGAGGAGAGAGAGAGAGGAAATATAGAGCAAACCAAGAACATCAGGAAATTCCACAACGCACCACTACCACTTATGTTCACACGCACACGCACACACACACACACAACACACACACACACACATACACACACACACCGTCCCGTCACTATTTCGTAACAAAGCCTGGTCAGTACTGGCGTCACAAAACAGTATAGAAGTAACAAAGAGAGAGAGAGAGAGAGAGAGAGAGAGAGAGAGAGAGAGAGAGAGAGAGAGAGAGAGAGAGAGAGAGAGAGAGAGAGAGAGAGAGAGAGAGAGAGAGAGAGATCCACCGCAAGTCAATAATAAAAATCGAAAATAATATAACAAACAAAACAATAAATATCAGCACAACTTTTTTTGCATTTTCACTTTTCTTTGGCGGTTTTTCTTTGGCGGTTTTTCTTTGGCGGTTTTTCTTTGGCGGTTTTTCTTCTCACAAGATTCTGTTCATAGACTAACAATAGACCAAATTTACAATAGGTTTTCAATAGAATATCCAGCTGTGAATTCATTTAATGGTATGAAGGAAGCAGCAAGAAGGCAAATCATGGTCGCAGTTTCTTCTTAAATCAACGAGTGTTTTTTGCATGATTCTTAGAAGAGAAAGGTTTGTTGCATGCCGGGCTGAAGAAGAGGATTTGGGGGCCGATAATTATAATGAAAGAGTGACAGAGATTAATGATGAAAACAATGCAACAGAGATAGAAGAATAGGTAAATTAATGACAGGAAATACTACAACAGGAGAAAGAAAGTGAGATAACGAAGGAAGCGAAGGAAGTAGTAGAAGAATAGTCATAGATAGGAAGAAAAATAGATCATAAAACAGTGGTAAATAGATAGTAATAGATAAAGATAGTAATGTGTAAAGATAAAAGAGAGTAAAAATAAGAGTAAATAGAAAGATAGTCATGCAAAATAGAGAAAATAATATATGACGTTGATTCGTGAAGTGAAGAAGTTGAGAGATAAATAAAATAACCCAAATGAGGAGTAGATAGAGAGACAGGTCGAGCAGTAGTAAGGCAGATGGAAGCAGTAGACAGTAAGTAGACAGAGTGGAAGACAAGACAGTAGACAGTAAATAGGCAGAATGGGAGACAAGACAGTAGACAGTAGGAATGGAGTAGACAGTAAGTAGCCAGAATGGAAGACAAGACAGTAGGCAGATGGAAGGCAGTAGACAGTAAGTAGGCAGAATGGGAGACAAGACAGTAGGCAGATGGAAGGCAGTAGACAGTAAGTAGGCAGAATGGGAGACAAGACAGTAGGCAGATGGAAGGCAGTAGACAGTAAGTAGGCAGAATGGGAGACAAGACAGTAGGCAGATGGAAGGTAGTAGACAGTAAGTAACCAGAATGGGAGACAAGACAGTAGGCAGATGGAAGGCAGTAGACAGTAAGTAGCCAGAATGGGAGACAAGACAGTAGGCAGATGGAAGGCAGTAGACAGTAAGTAGGCAGAATGGAAGACAAGACAGTAGGCAGATGGAAGGCAGTAGACAGTAAGTAGGCAGAATGGGAGACAAGACAGTAGGCAGATGGAAGGCAGTAGACAGTAAGTAGCCAGAATGGGAGACAAGACAGTAGGCAGATGGAAGGCAGTAGACAGTAAGTAGGCAGAATGGAAGACAAGACAGTAGGCAGATGGAAGGCAGTAGACAGTAAGTAGCCAGAATGGGAGACAAGACAGTAGGCAGATGGAAGGCAGTAGACAGTAAGTAACCAGAATGGGAGACAAGACAGTAGGCAGATGGAAGGTAGTAGACAGTAAGTAACCAGAATGGGAGACAAGACAGTAGGCAGATGGAAGGTAGTAGACAGTAAGTAACCAGAATGGAAGACAAGACAGTAGGCAGATGGAAGGTAGTAGACAGTAAGTAACCAGAATGGGAGACAAGACAGTAGGCAGATGGAAGGCAGTAGACAGTAAGTAGGCAGAATGGAAGACAAGACAGTAGGCAGATGGAAGGCAGTAGACAGTAAGTAGGCAGAATGGAAGACAAGACAGTAGGCAGATGGAAGGCAGTAGACAGTAAGAAGGTAGAATGGGAGACAAGACAGTAGGCAGATGGAAGGCAGTAGACAGTAAGTAGGCAGAATGGAAGACAAGACAGTAGGCAGATGGAAGGCAGTAGACAGTAAGTAACAGAATGGAAGACAAGACAGTAGGCAGATGGAAGGCAGTAGACAGTAAGTAGGCAGAATGGAAGACAAGACAGTAGGCAGATGGAAGGCAGTAGACAGTAAGTAACCAGAATGGAAGACAAGACAGTAGGCAGATGGAAGGCAGTAGACAGTAAGTAGGCAGAATGGAAGACAAGACAGTAGGCAGATGGAAGGCAGTAGACAGTAAGTAGGCAGAATGGAAGACAAGACAGTAGGCAGATGGAAGGCAGTAGACAGTAAGTAACCAGAATGGAAGACAAGACAGTAGGCAGATGGAAGGCAGTAGACAGTAAGAAGGCAGAATGGAAGACAAGACAGTAGGCAGATGGAAGGTAACAGTCAACATGCTGGTGGTGATAACAAGGCAGAGAGGAAGATAAAAGATAACAGTGAGTATAGAAGTCAGGCCGAGGAAGATGATAAATAAACCAACTAGATTCATGTCCTTTTAATTCACGTGTATTTATTTTACCTATATTCAATTCACATGTATTTAGAATAACTTTCAAAAAATTATTCAAGGATATAATGTTAACTCAATTCATTTTACGCAAACATGAGGATTGTAAATAATGAATACACAAAAAAATTGAACTTAGGATTCGTGATTTATCGCTCAAAATATTTTAGTAAATCCATAGAATCATGCAAAAAATGGGGAAAGAGAGAGAGAGAGAGAGAGAGAGAGAGAGAGAGAGAGAGAGAGAGAGAGAGAGAGAGAGAGAGAGAGAGAGAGAGAGAGAGAGAGAGAGAGAGAGAGAGAGATTTAGTGACGCGATGGTGACAGACGGACCTACAAAGCGATAATAAGCAGAAAAGGTCACAAGAAGAAGAAGAAGAAGAAGAAGGTAAAGTCAGAAGAAGACAAGGAGGAGTCGTAAGCGAATAAACATGGGAAGAAGATAGCAAGCTTGATAGGATGAGAGATAACATCAAGCGTGCTAACAAGCCTACGACAGGTGTGTGATGTGGTGTGCGGGGGGAAGACAGGTGTGTACGCTGCCAACTCAAGGGGGTATTAATTGCATATTCAAGGCAGGTTTTGGGGGGCAGGTTTGGGGGGTGGGGGCAGGTGTGTGATGGAAGAAGGGGAGGAGGGAGGGTTAGGCACACACCCACACACACACACACACACACACACACACACCAGGGGCGGCGAGTAGTGAAAGTAAACAAAATGGTTAACAAGGGAACCTAGAAAAGCACATTTCGCAAGGGAAGTGAAATGATTCTTGTGGTGTAGTAGCCCAAAGGAGTAGGAAGAGGAAGAGAGGTAGGAGGAGGAGGAGGAGGAGGAGGAGGAGGAGGAGGAGGAGGAGGAGGAGGAGGAGGAGGAGGAGGAGGAGTGGAGGAGGGTAGGAGGGAGGTGGAGGAGGAGGAGGAGGAGGAGTGGAGGAGGAGGAGGTGGTGGAGGAGGAGGAGGAGGAGGAGAGGAGGTGAGGGGAGGAGAGGAGGAGGAGGAGGAGGAGGAGGAGGAGGAGGAGGAGAGAAAAAAGAGAGGAAGATATTACCAAAAAAATACAAAAAATGATGAGAATTATGACGAAGGTAAAAAAAAAAAGGAAGATGACTAAATTAAGTGAAAAATGAATGAAAAAAATAGAAAAAAATCGATCAAAGTCAGATAATGTTAATAATTGTTTTACACGTTTGTCTTTCTACTCGTTTGTCTTTATTTGGCGTGGTGTTTTATGCCTCGTGTTTGTGGTTCGGGAGGTCGAAAGGTTTGTGTTTATATTTTCAACTTCAAACGTAGGGAATAAATGAAGCAGAAAAAGAAGTAAAAAACATACCTAAAGAAAATAAGGAAAATAAAAAAATGAAATATGAGCGTATAAAAAGCACTATCATTTATCAAAGTAGCCACACACGCACACACACACACACACACACACACATCAACACCACCATAATAATTGCGCATACACACACACACTGAGGCGTCTTAAATCCTTTTCTCACACATCCATCACAAGATCATTCCTCCGGTCATCGAACTTGGAGGAGGAAGAGAAGGAAGAAGGAAGAAGGAGGGAAGGAGGGAAGGAGGGAAGGAGGGAGGAATAAAGGGGAGGGAAGGAGTTGTTTGCCATAAGAACATCGTCACTGTATGTTGTTCAATTTGACCCTTAATATTAACTCCTGTGTGTGTGTGTGTGTGTGTGTGTGTGTGTGTGTGTGTGTGTGTGTGTGTGTGTGTGTGTGTGTGTGCGGAACATCGTAGAGAAACGTGACTTGCATGGCTGATGTCAAATTCAAAAAAAAAAATAAGAGAGAAAAAAATAATAAAAGTATCTATTTACATCAAATAAGAAGAAAAAAAAGAAGTTTGCCACAAAGTTCCAGGAAATTTTTATTCGTCAGGATAATTGTATTCAGAGAGAGAGAGAGAGAGAGAGAGAGAGAGAGAGAGAGAGAGAGAGAGAGAGAGAGAGAGAGAGAGAGAGAGAGAGAGAGAGAGAGAGAGAGAGAGAGAGAGAACGCATGTATTCCATAAACTAATACCACAGACAGATGCTTGAGTTGTACTTGGTAAATTTCAGCGAGTGAGAAAATGTGAGTTGAAGTATTTATATAGTCTGTTTTGAAGCGTGTCAACAGTACTATTGTATACAGGATGCGTGGAAAGACTATTCTACATGTTCACAACGCGATTAAAAACAAAAATTAAGAAAAGAAAAATAAGGAAGCTACAAGAGGCCGTGAGGATTCAAGACCGTGAGGCCTGAGGAGGAGCAAAATTAAGCTTTTAACGTAATTTAATTTGAGATGTTTACCCACAGTCTTCAATAATTTATTCCTGCAGTGACGTCTGATCACTCAAGTGTGAAATATTCATCCTCGATAATATTGTCAAATCCTCTAAAAATGTTATAAACTTCCATTAAGTTAAACAAGGCGAGATCTTTTCTTCTCATTTGATTTTTTTCGTAATCAAGGAATATTATTTTGTTTTTCCACGAAGGTCTTACATTTATCTATAACTATATCCTTGTATTGTACGCAGTAATCAAGTAAATTCGATTTTATTCGAATGACTTTATCGCACTTGTGTTTGAACGTTGTGCTTGTGTATTGCATTGGGTTATTAGCACTTTTGAACAAACCGTTGGTATGTAAATATATTTCTGCATGCGAGTACGTGCATTAACATACAGGCTTTAAGGACATTTAAATCAGCGTTCATAAATAATAGGAGGAGGGGGAGGAGGAGGAAAGGACGAAAGGGCTGCAATGATTATGTCTAAGGAGGAAGAGGAGGAAAGAAAAGGAAGATGAAAGGAAGAAAGGGCTGGAATAAAATGTCTTAAGGAGGAAGAGGAGGAAAGGAAGGGAAGATGAAAGGAAGAAAGGGCTGGAATAAATATGTCTTAAGGAGGAAGAGGAGGAAAGGAAGGGAAGAGGAAAGGAAGAAAGGGCTGGAATAAATATGTCTTAAGGGAGAAGAGGAGGAAAGGAAGGGAAGAAGAAAGGAAGAAAAGGCTAGAATAATTATGTCTTAAGGAGGAGGAAGAGGAGGAGGCCACATCATGATCATCGCCGCAGGTCAAGTCGACAACCCACAAGGCACAATCGCGCCACCCTTACGTCATTCATTCACATCCTACGTGAATGACACCATGAAAGCTCCTCCAAGGGTTCTGCACAGGCTTTATCTTCCCTCGTCACTTCCTCGTAGCCTCTAAACCCTCTTATCGTAAGGGTGAGAGTTAAGGGGCACCGTTCTCCTCTTTGTGGGGTGACGGAGCCTACCTTACTGTACTGGACATTCCCCCTTGTGTGTTACGGAGAACCTGTGACAGCAAGACGACACCTTTAGTAGAACAATACCACATTACAGACGCGTGCTATGCGGCCTCTCACGGGGTGTTCGGACCATCTAGGTATCCGTTTGTCTATCTGTAGGTCCGTCTCGCTTTTTGTCTATCCTGAGAGGCCTATTCTTTCTATCTATCCCTCCCCTCCCTTCACGTATCTTGGGTTAGTGTCTATATATTTTCTAGGTGTGTGTATAGTTGTGAGGTGTCTTTAGTTGTGTTGTTTGTTGAGTTGATTTGTTTGTTCTGTGCCTGTTTATCCAACCCTTATTTGTTATTGTTTTATGTGTGTGTGTATGTGCGCGTGCGTGTGTGTGTTTGAGGGTCATTTCATGCTTGTGTGAGCTACTAAGTGTTTGCTGTTGTGTATGTGTGTGTGTGCGAGTGTGTGTGTGTGTGTGTGTGTGTGTGTGTGTGTGTGTGTGTGTGTGTGTGTGTATGTATGTATGTATGTATGTGTGTGTCACTATCTGCCTGCTGTGTGGAGTGGCTATGTTCTTAGGTGGAGTGGTGAGTGTCTACTTGTGTGGAGTGGCAGGCAGTCCTTCCACCTCATCCTCCCTTGAGTCCACATGCCACAAGACAAACACAGGCAAGAGATTGGGGGTCAGGGATGGAGGGATAGAAGGAGTGGTTTCGGTCAAGTCGTGAACGTGTATTGTTGACATGGCGTGAAGGCAGTGGCCGTAACTCCTTCAGGCCTCCAGCTGATCCTCCTCCTCCTCCGTCTTCATCTCCTTCTTCCTCCTTCTTCTTCTTCCTCTCTTCCTCCTCCTCCTACTCCTCTAAGTTCGGGAATTCTCTGTCTAAACACTCTCCGTGACCGCCACTTCCCCTACCACGTGTGAGAGCTCGCGTTCAATCATGCAAAACTGCGATAACACACCAACGGGAAACGTGTGTGTGTGTATGCGTGTGTGTGTGTGTGTGTGTGTGTGTGTGTATGTTGTGTGCGTGCGTGTGTATGTGTGTGTGTGTGTGTGGGGGGGGGGATATTGCTGCACCTTATTGGTCGTCTCCTGTTTCCCTCTCGCTCTCCGCCTCCAGGGTATAGCGGACCCACATCACTTAGGGAGGTAATCCAGCGGGCACGAGACGATCCTTCAGGCCATTCCCGAAAACCACCGTGGACACAAAGACTTGCCTTAGGGGGACCCGTCGACGCGCTCCCCACGGCTACCAGCTGATCCTACCCCCACATGCCGTCTCGTAGGATCTAAATATAGGTCCGTGAGAAAGGATGAGAGCTCTTTAAGGCCAGAAATAGAATAGGATGTGAGATATTCCAGCGAGGAAGGGAGGAAGGGCCGGGAAAGGCAAGGTGTTCGTCGCGTGTGTTGCCTCGAGCATCGTGGTGGTGCCGAGGAGGGAGATGTTTTGGTGTCTTGTTTGTTGACATACGCGAGGGTGTACCAACGTGTCTGTGCGGCTCCTAAACTCCCACTCTGTATGTCGTCATAGATTGCGTATCACATGAAGATCCGCCACCCCAGTTTTACCCACATGAAGATCCGCCACCCCAGTTTTACCCACATGAAGATCCGCCACCCCAGTTTTACCCACATGAAGATCCGCCACCGCAGTTTTACCCACATGAAGATCCGCCACCCCAGTTTTACCCACATGAAGATCCGCCACCGCAGTTTTACCCACATGAAGATCCGCCACCCCTTTACCTCTGTATGTCTCACGATAGGAGGAAACACGTGGCCACTACACTGACACACGACACGGCGGGAAGAATCAACAACATCTCCCGCCTGATTCTGATTCACTTGGTTGACTAACTTGACTTACCTCGTCGTCACAGTCGTCCACGTCATCCACCACATCATCCACGACCTCGTCACACACGTCTTCCTTCATGAAGTGGTCGTCGATGACCGAGAAGACCTGAGTGTTTGAGGTGGTGAGGGACACAGGCGTCACGTGGTTTTTGCGGAGGGACAACACCATCCCTTCAGTGTCGTCAGGAGACTTGCGTTTGAGGGCTTCCGAAGGGCTGCCGACGTTCAATGGAGACATGGCCATGATGCGATGAATTGTCAGCTGATCACTCTCAAGGGAACACAGTTTTTCTATCGGTTTGGGTGAGTGGGGACTGTTTAGGGTGTATGGATCACAGCAGCATCACCCGTTCGCTCAAAACACCTCGGAATCAAGCATTGTTGAGTCACGAATCACAGTTTATCTTCACACGCTGATCGACTGGTTGCTTTGTCCTTAACCTTGACGATCTCACACGTTGTCCTGTACTTTTCGTGGTTTCTTTTCCTCCGGGCCACGTTGGCAATGACGGAGCTGCACACCAGTACGCCGTCGTCCCCACAGCACCAGGGCAGCACTGTAGCACCCTCAGGAAGCACCAAGGTCCAGAAAGGAGTCAGGAGGCGAGGAGCAAGGACAGAGGGTGGCGTCTGGGTAGCCTGAGGGAATGCGACTGCCAGCCCCAGGAGTCTTATGCTTGAGTGACGCCAAGAGAGGAGGAGGAGGAGAAGGAGGAGGGGGAGCAGGTAGACCAGGGGGGGACTGCTCACCTGCCATTATCTACCTGAAGGGACGAGATACCCGCATGCCCACCCAATCTCCATATTCAGCCCGACCACCTGCCTTTGGGCCGCGCGACTCTGAGCCTTATCCACTGGTGCTCTAAGGCGCGACCCAGGACGGGACGGAGGCGAAGAATTCTAAGAAAATACGAAGCGAGTGGACTTTACTCCGTGTCCCCCCCAGCCCACCTGTAGTCAGGCCTCGTCTGCCGCATGTCACCAGATCCTGCCGTCCCTCCTGGGCTCGATCTCGTCCTCTCAGCGCAGTCACAGGACGTCCTCGCCCTTGTATCTCACAGAAGCATGGACATAAATACGTGGAGTCTTTATTTCCCAAGGTCGGAGACACATGGCGACTCTGCATCACCGGGAAAAGTACGATATGGAGAAATTTTTGCTCATGATTAGGTTTTAACGCTTAGAGAGACTGCCTGCTGGGCTTCCCTTCCTGCCTGTACATCCAGTGCCGCGGCAGACCGAGTCCTGGTCAGATAGGGGCACGATAAGAGGCGTGTGGCAGAGACATCAGCTGCAGGACGGGTGGAGGGCCGAGGGGCAGCTGGCGACAGGTGGCAATCCCCTGCACCCCCATCTCCCGCCGCAGCTCCGCCCGTCGCGTTTCTTCTATCTCATTGTAATTCTGACCAACGTCTAGACTGACCTGGGCGGTAAGCTTTTTAGTCTGCGCTCTTTTCGCCTCCCCTCTCTCTCTCTCTCCCTCTCCTCCCTTACTCCTTGATGTATGTTTAATTTCTCGGAGAAGGAGGAGGAGCAGGAGGAAGGGAAGCGGGCTGCGAGGAGAGTGTGGCGTCCCAGCTCTTGTGTCTCATGTCCCGGGACGTGCTCGCGTACCGCTGTGGGGCAGGTGTAGTAAACAACCGCTGTCACTCTTATTATCTCGCCCACCTTCACCTTGCTTCCCCCTCGACATACTTTCACCCCCCGCGCCTCCCCTGACACAGGCACAACCATCACCACCCTGCGGGAATCAAGCTCAACATCCAATTTTTGATCAGATGTCCTGAGGCGAAGGCAGGGCTGCGGTAAACTTGGCAACGCTGGTCACCGCCTGAGGCAAGACGTGGCAACAGTGGCGCGCGGTTTGCCCGATGGCGGGTTTTACCTTGAAGGTGTGCTGGACATTCCACATCATTTCGACAGGTTTTTAATATCTTCGTCCTTAAGGAATCATTACCCTTCCTGTAGGAGGTGAAAGGCTGAAGGGGCGGGTCGCAGGGCAGTGGCTGGTGCAGTGAGGACCTTAGGGATGCCTTTCTGGGTGTCGTTGAAGTCCCTGAGAGTGGAGTGTGTGCTGGAGCCGCGTTGTTAGCGAAGGGCTGTAGTGGGGCGGCCAGTCATTGTGGTAGTCGTGCCCCTGGTCGTAAACACGGCTGGAAGGTACCACAGGGCTTTTGTGGCTGGGCCTTGAAGGTAAATGGATGGCAGGTACCGAAGGCCGGGCAGAGAGGATGACGGAGATACATAGGGAATAATAAGGAAAAGCCTTAATTAATGGCTAGGGAGGCTCAGGTGAGATATTTACACCTGGATGGGGTTAGGCAGGGAAGCAGGGAAACAACTTCAACCCTGCCGCCTGACGACCACGCTGGGAAGGTTTTCCTCGTAGATGCCGATAAAAACCAAACCTCGCTAAGACTAGAAGAGTCCAGGTCTGCCTCGGCCCAGCCTTGTTCAGACTCGCCGCCCGCCCGCCCGTCCGGACCCTTCCGCCAAAACTTCTGAGAATACGAGTGGGAGGGAGGGAAGGAGAGTTAGGAGGATTGGATGCAGAGGAAGAGAGAAGTTCTAAAGATGGGGTTGGGGAATTGGAAGAGGATTGCGAGGAGGAGAGTGAGGAGTGTTGTGGAGGGGGAGGTAGAGGGGGTAATGGAGCAAAGGGAGGGGTTGTTGGGATGGTGCTGAAGGAGGGAGGGAGGGAAGGGAGGGAGGGAGAGACAGAAGAAGTGTTGGGATGGTGTTGAGGAAGGGAGGGAAGGGGAGGGGGGAGGTAAAGAGTAACTGTAGTAGGCAAGGTAGGCCAGACCTGACTTGGGGTGTGGGTGGTTGGTGGGGGGGGGGGGAGAGGGGGGGGGGAAGGAGGGAAGGAGAGAGAGGCGTAGGCAGAGGCATTCCAGTCTTTCCGCCAGAGTGGGAAGAAAGAAAAGATAAGTGACCAACACGAAAAAGTAATCAGTTTAAGTAGAGGAGCACTCCACGCCCTGGTGTTAGTGTGTGCTTGTGTGTGTGTGTGTGTGTGTGTGGTCAGTGTTAAGTCAGCAACGTGCGCGGGGTTAATTGAAGGCAACAGTTAAGTGATTTATTCGTTAATAAAAATCTACATCCACCAAACTCTACTTTGAACACAACAAACACAACAAGAAGAGAACAGCACACCACACAGCACCGGATGTAATGTGAGCTTGTGCGGGAGTGAGGATTATGTGGTGGGTAGAAGACGGGCTCAGGTCAGACGGACAGCATGACGGGTGATGTGGCGAAGAAATAACCGTCGCTACCAAGTCGAGATATCCTGAAGCAGCAACAGAGAGAAAAAGAGAAAGGAGAGAATGAAGAGGCGAGATGAGAGAGGGTAGAGAGAGATGAGGAGAGATGGAGAGAGACGAGGAGAGAGAGAGAGAATAAGAAGGAAGAACTCAGAAGTAAACACAGAAAATAACTAAGCTAAACTAAACTAAAAATTAAGTTAAGAGAGAGAGAGAGAGAGAGAGAGAGAGAGAGAGAGAGAGAGAGAGAGAGAGAGAGAGGAGAAAGAAGAGAGGAGTACAGAAGAAGAGAGAGAGAGAGAGAGAGAGAAGAGAGAGAGAGAGAGAGAGAGAGAGCAGAGAGAGAGACAGGGGGAGCAGGTGCAAGAGGGTATAGGGTGGGTAGGTAGGCAGAGAAGAGCTGGCAAGGAGGTGTGGGTGTCGGTGCAGGAGTCTGAACGTGTGTGGGCGTGAAGCCAAGACCTGGAGAGGAGCAGATTCTAAGTGCCTGAGCGTTGAGAGGGAGTGGGAGTGGCAGGGATAGAGAGGAAGCAGAAGGAAGGAGCAGGAGGAGGGAGTGGTGAGCGGGAATATAGAGAGGAAGCAGAAGGAGGAGGAGTAGGAAGATGGGGGTGAGTGGGAGGGGTGGGGATAGGAAGCAGAAGGAAGCAGAATGAAGCAGCAGGAAGCAGCAGGAAGCAGAGAAAGAAGACAGTGGTGTTATAGTCGGTTTTTTGTTAACGAGGTGAATTTTCCTGACCACTTGCTGCTTACTGACTGATATTTGATGCCAAGAAAAGGGAATACTACGCTTCTTTTAAATTTCAGCTGTATTTTATCATATTATGTTAACCATATTATCAGGTAAACATAGGCATACTTTTTTTTTTTTTTTTTTTTTTTTTTTTATACATTTGTGCCTATAGCGCCTGTAGGCAGTGGTGACCCAGGGGTGGGATGGAAGGCTCTGGAGGTTCACTTGAGGGCTCTGAAGGTTGGTCCTCGCCCGTGGTGGCGCAGGCAGGATTCTTATAGTGACGCCTGTGATTAGAGGCTCATGCCGCCCCCCTGTGTCCTCCGATGCACTCGCAATCGAAGATAGAGTTGATGGGCAGGGCATGTGGGTGTTCTTAGGCCACTCGACGGTGCAGAAAGGTTTTGGTTTTCTTCGGGGATCGAACTCGGGTCACCGAGAACGCCAATCGGAGACGCTAACCACTCCGCTACCGCCTCCCCATATTTAAGCATGAGACTTTATGATAGAATGGAATTTTCGCCGAATAAAAAAATATATATATAGGAGTAGTAGTAACATTGGGTGGGTAACTTCTGACGAGGATGTTCTTGGT
>JACEEZ010016798.1:520000-522500 GCA_016584305.1 Chionoecetes opilio
ATAAGTTGTATCTATTATTCTACGCTATTTTGCATCACCACTTACATTTCACATCACTCATGCAGCAGCACAATCCCTTTTTCCTTGCATCTTTCATCAAAATATCAGTTTTCTCTTCTTTTCCTCCCTCATATTAACCTTAAATCCCAACTTTTCCCTTCCTTTTATCCACAATATCAGTTTTATCTTCCCTTTCCTCCCTCATATTAACCTTACCATCCAACTTTTCCCTTCATTTTTATCCACAATATCAGTTTTATCTCCCTTTCCTCCCTCATATTAACCTTAACATCCAACTTTTCCCTTCATTTTTATCCACAATATCAGTTTTATCTCCCTTTCCTCCCTCATATTAACCTTAACATCCAACTTTTCCCTTCATTTTTATCTACAAACCCAGTTTTTTCCTCCTTTCCTCCTGTATTAACCCTATATATAGCCTCCTTATTTCCACGTACCTGTATAACTTACAACGACACAAGAACACACACAGGTACACTAAAATCACCTTAGGGGAATACAATAGGTGTTTTAGCTTAGAAATTCATGGTATTCACTCAAACACACACACCTCTCTCTCTCTCTCTCTCTCTCTCTCTCTCTCTCTCTCTCTCTCTCTCTCTCTCTCTCTCTCTCTCTCTCTCCTCGTCTCTGTTTTGTTGTAAGGTTTATTTACGCACACACGCTTAGTTTAGGGCGTCATCTGGTGTCTGGTTATAGATAAAGACCAGGATGACAACAGGTCTCTAGATAGGATGAGCGGAAACAGGCTATTAAGGGCCGGTTAGGAGGCATCACTATGGATAAAGGTGGAGTGGTGGATAAAGGAGGAAGGATGTGATACGCTCTCTCGTCCGTAATTGCGTAGGAGTGATTAAGTGTATGAAATGGTTTGTTTTCGTTTTTAAGACAGACACACACACACACGCACACACACACACACACACACACACACACACACACACACACACACACACACACACACACACACACACACACACACACACACACACACACACACACACACACACACACATACACACACACACACACACACACACACACTGAAACCGACAGGAACAATAATAGTAAACATCACAATAGGAAAAAATATATGGACAGACAAAGAGACAGACATACAGCCAGACAGCCAGACAGACAGACAGAAACAGCCAGACAGATAGCCAGCCAGCCAGCCAGTACAGACAGACAGAAAAGAACAGACAGAAGGACAGACAGACAGAAACGCCAGACAGATAGCCAGCCAGCCAGCCCGTACAGGACAGGGCAGATAGACAGAAAAAGCCAGACAGATAGCCAGCCAGTCAGCCAGCACAGACAGACAGATAGACAGAAACAACCAGACAGATAGCCAGCCAGTCAGCCAGCACAGACAGACAGATAGACAGAAACAGCCAGACAGACAGACAGACAGACAGACAGACAGACAGACAGACAGGCAGCCAGCCAGCCAGCCAGCCAGCACAGACAGACAGATAGCCAGCCAGTCAGCCAGCACAGACAGACAGATAGCCAGCCAGTCAGCCAGCACAGACAGACAGATAGACAGAAACAACCAGACAGATAGCCAGCCAGCCAGCCAGCACAGACAGACAGATAGACAGAAACAGCCAGACAGACAGACAACAGAAAAGACAGACAGGGCAGACAGACAGGCAGCCCGCCAGCAGCACCAGCCAAACACAGACAGACAGATAGCCAGCCCGTCAGCCAGCACAGACAGGGCAAAGACAGAAAACAAACCCGACAGATAGCCAGCCAGTCAGCCAGCACAGACAGACAGATAGACAGAAACAGCCAGACAGACAGGAAAGACAGACAGACAGACAGACAGACAGACAGACAGAGCCGCCACCAGCCAGCCAGCACAGACAGACAGATAGCCCGCCAGTCAGCCCGCACAGCAGACAGATAGCCAGCCCGCAGCCAGCACAGACAGACAAAAAGACGAAAAACAACCGAAGCAAGCCAGCCAGCCAGCCAGCACAGACAGACAGATAGACAGAAACAGCCAGACAGATAGCTAGCCAGACAGACAGACAGACAGACAGACAGACATACGAGAGGACGGGGGCAAAACGAGTGCAAAACCAGTCAGAGAGGGAACACCTGCCCAGCCGGCCCGCCCAGCCTGTTGTGACCTCACCACACCACTCACCACACCACTCACCACTCACCACTCACCACCACTACAATCACCACTACTCTCGACCATCACCACTACTACTCTCGACCACCACAACCACAACCTTCACTACTTCCACTTTCGACCACTACTCACCACCACAACCCCCACCATCACTACCACTCTTCACCACCACAACCACAACCGTCACTATTTTTTATATATGCTCCTTTTTTTATACCATAATTTTCGACCACCACCACCACCACTTTCGACCACCACCACCACCCTTTCGACCACCACCACCACCACTTTCGACCACCACCACCACCACTTTCGACCACCACCACCACC
>JACEEZ010016798.1:525000-527500 GCA_016584305.1 Chionoecetes opilio
GTTCAGTGATTTTTTTCTTCTTCTCTTGTATAATCATGGTATGCAAAATGAGTACAAGGAGTGTTCAGTTTGCAGTGACAATTATCTTAGGCAGTGAAGTGAATGTTAATTTTATAAGAACATGAAATATAAGAAACCAAGAGAAGAAAAAAATAATATAGTAATGATATTGCTAAGGACAATGAATTAAATATGACAGAAAACATTCCAACCAGCTTTAACATGGATGAGAGAGAGAGAGAGAGAGAGAGAGAGAGAGAGAGAGAGAGAGAGAGAGAGAGAGAGAGAGAGAGAGAGAGAGAGAGAGAAGAGAGAGAGAGAGAGAGAGAGAGAGAGAGAGAGAGGTGGTGACGTCACAACTGAGATGGGAGTGTGAATGCAAGGAATGTGAGTGTTCCTTTTTTTTATGAGTCAGGGTGGAGGACGCCCACTTGTGTGTTGTGTGTGTGTGTGTGTGTGTGTGTGTGTGTGTGTGTGTGTGTGTGTTGAACATCCTACTGTGATCTGTTTGAACGTAGATAAAGTGGAGGTACTTGGTGAGAGAGAGAGAGAGAGAGAGAGAGAGAGAGAGAGAGAGAGAGAGAGAGAGAGAGAGAGAGAGAGAAGAGAGAGAGAGAGAGAGAGAGAGAGAGAGAGAGAGAGAGAGAGAGAGAGACGTTAAATCTTGACTACACTGCTGAGTTGGGTAAGGCAGGTGGGTTGTGTTGCAGGTACACACACACACACACACACACACACACACACACACACACACACACACACACACACACACACACACACACACACACACACACAGGCTAGCAGGAGGGGGGGGGGGCATGTGCTACAGGTATGGGGTGGCTTCTGCATTAATCATATTTATCATCACACAAAAATACTCTAGGAAAATAAATTGCCAAGTGAACGCAGCAAACGTACTTTCCTCCCTCTGGAAAACAATAGAAAAATATTATGAATCTATTTTATTTACTATAGAGACAATCTTGTGTTTGTCGTTTTAGCTGAGTTGATTAGAATGCAAGGAGGGTCGTCAGTTGAAGGACGTCGTGGAGTAAGTGGAAGTGGAGTATACTGACGCATGGGAACGAGTGGATGGGGACAAGTGGAAAAGTGGAGTGATATATAGCGTCTAAAATAGTGGTATAAGAAAATAAAAGTGATGTATCGAGGTCACTAATATTCCCTGCAACAATAAATATGATTAAATCCATTTTGTAGAGTGGATAGAGGAGCATGGTGAGGTAGTGGATGATAGTGGGTCGTAGTGGAGCATTTAGGCGTTGGGGTGGAGGTTTGGGTAGTTGTAGTGGTTGTTAATGGGGGATGGGGGTAGTTTTATTAGGGGGGTATTTTTTTGTTTTGTTTTTTTGTTGAGGGGCTAATATTTTTTTTTTTGTAGGATCAAAAATATGGTTGAAATTGGTTTATAATAGTCAATTATAATATAAAATAGTAATACAATAGTCAACAAAATAGTAATATAATAGTCAACAATTGTCGTGGAAATATCAGGGAAGGCACTACTACTACTATTACTACTACTACTACTACTATTTACTACTATTACTAATACTATTACTATTACTACTACTACTACTACTATTTACTACTATTACTACTACTACTACTATTTACTACTATTACTACTATTAATATTACTACTACTACTACTATTACTACTACTACTACTACTACTATTTACTACTATTACTACTATTACTATTACTACAATTACGCACTACTACTACTACTACTACTACTACGACTACTACGCACTACTACTACTAGTCGCCTCCGTGGTGCAGTGGCTAGCGTGCCTGGCTACGAATCTGCGGGCCCTGGTTCGATCTCGGGCCAGGGTAAGCCGGTGACCAGCCTACCCAGCTGTTCTTCCTTCCTTTCGGGGTTGATAAATGGGTACCTGGGGTAACCTGGGGAAGGTAACTGTGGTAACCCGGGAGTCACACTAGCCCTGTGTCCCGGGGTAACGGGTCCTCACCCACCACAGGCTCTAAGGGCTAATGCCACGGAGATGAGCACCGCAGGCCACGCGCAGCTTAGCGTATGCTCCCATCTTTACCTTACCTTTTACTACTACTACTACTACTACTACTACTACTACTACTACTACTACTACTACTACTACTACTACTACTACTACTACTTACGCACTACTACTACTACTACTACTACTACTACTACTACTACTACTACTACTACTACTACTACTACTTAGGCGTTGGGAGCATTCGTAGTGGAGCATTTAGGCGAGGTAGTAGTTAATGGTGGATCGTAGTGGAACATTTAGGCGTTGGAGTGGAGGTTTAGTGGTTAATGGTGGATCGTAGTGGAACATTTAGGCGTTGGAGTGGAGGTTTAGGCATCAGGTGTGCGTTGGGGACACAGTTAATGGGTCTATTGAAAGAGAGTGAGGAGAGGCACGCGATGGAAAGTGGTCGTGTTTATAGAGCGGCGGGGGAGGGGGCGGGATGCATAGTAA
>JACEEZ010016798.1:532500-535000 GCA_016584305.1 Chionoecetes opilio
ATAGGATTAATTACAGTGATATTTAATGAAGAAATGAATGAACAGTTTTGAACGTGATCTTTTAAACATTCAAAATTACCAACCCGAAACACTTCACACAAATGAACTAAGGAATAATAGGCGTTTATGCACGACACGAAGCAACTATAGTATTTCCCGCCCACAATAGCGAGCACCAATCACAGGGCAGGACGGTGTGTGAGGGGCGGGGCTTAGGAAAGTGGGAGGGGCGTCACTAAAAGGGGAGGAGCTCAGGTAGCCAGGTGGGCGGAGTCAGCGGCGGGTCACAGAAGTTTAGGGGTTGCGAGGAAGAACACAGCGGGAAAATGACCTCTCCTTCTGCCCCTTCTACAGGTTGATTACTTGATGATTACGACACGAGGAATGGGATTAATGGGGATTAGCTACTGAGGGAGGAGAGGAGAGAGAGAGAGAGAGAGAGAGAGAGAGAGAGAGAGAGAGAGAGGAGAGGGAGAGAGATAGAGAGAGGTAAGGGCTGGTATATTTTGTGCCCCAGGTCGTCGTGCTAGTCTCGCGTGCACGACTAAACAGTAGCCCTTCTGTACGTGTCCAACCTTCTCGGGTAGGTCGTGACTTGGCCTGTAATGGAGGGAAGGATGGAAGGGGGAAGAGGAGGAGGAGGGAGGAGGAGGAGGGGGGGGGGAGGAGGAGGAGGGAGGAGAGAGAAAGGATGTAATTTAAGGGAAATATGTAAGGTGATAGGTAATTATGTTGCAGTTCTGTTCCGTGTGTGTGTGTGTGTGTGTGTTGTGTGTGTGTGTGTGTGTGTGTGTGTGTCTAA
This sequence comes from Chionoecetes opilio, assembly GCA_016584305.1. Taxonomy (NCBI): domain Eukaryota; kingdom Metazoa; phylum Arthropoda; class Malacostraca; order Decapoda; family Majidae; genus Chionoecetes; species Chionoecetes opilio. The sequence goes on from JACEEZ010016798.1 coordinate 533,303, forward strand.
GCTTATTGATAGAGACGTGAGAGGATATATCACAAGCTATATTCCTTTGCTACTGTTAGGAGGTATCTTGCGTTTACTAGTGTTACTGTCCTACACACAATAACGTGGCATATGTAACAATGACATTAATTTCGAGCAACTTTTTTCTTATATAATGTAAATTTTAATAGGAAGTTATAAAAAAATCACCATAGACCGAAAATGGAAAAGGGGGAAAGCAATAAAGTGGATTAGAGAGAGAGAGAGAGAGGAGAGAGAGAGAGAGAGAGAGAGAGAGAGAGAGAGAGAGAGAGAGAGAGAGAACACGAAGTCAAGAGCCAAAACTACTATAGACGAAAAACCCTTGGGCTATCCTGGTTAAACTAATCGTTCCCTTCCCTTCTAACTACTCACCACCACCACCACCACCACCACCACCACCACCACCCACCACCACCACCACCACCATCATTATCAACAGCAATAACAACAAAGCTACGGGTCACGTCACATGCAATACATTTTCACTCTCCCACGCTTCACTCACACTCAAGTCTCTCTCTCTCTCTCTCTCTCTCTCTCTCTCCTCTCTCTCTCCTCTCTCCTCTCTCTCTCTCTCTCTCTCTCTCTCTCTCTCTCTCTCATTGTTTTATGCTCCTATGTGTCACTCATGATAATAGTATGAACCCACTGATTATAATGGTCTGCTACTACTACTACTACTACTACTACTACTACTACTACTACTACTACTTCTTCTTCTATTATTATTACTACTACTACTACTACTACTACTACTACTACTACTACTACTACTACTACTACTTTTTATATTTTACAATACTTTACTGCTTCTCTACTACTACTACTATACTACTACTACTACTACTACTACTACTACTACTTCTATTATTATTACAACTACTTCTACTGCTTCTACTACTACTACTACTACTACTACTACTACTACTACTACTACTACTACTACTACTACCGAAACCATAATACGTTCATAACGTTTATATATTTTGCTCTATATTTATGCTTCCTCTTCCTCCTTCTAACCTCCTCCTCCTCCTCCTCCTCCTCCTCCTCCTCCTCCTCCTCCTCCTCCTCCTCCTCCTCCTCCTCCTCTTTAGTCCGTAATGGTTTTCCTCTGCGGCGTAAGTTTTCCTCCTCGTGTAATTCTTCCGCCTCACCATAATTATTATTCTCGTGTCAGTCAGTCTGTCTATGTATACTCTCTCTCTCTCTCTCTCTCTCTCTCTCTCTCTCTCTCTCTCTCTCTCTCTCTCTCTCTCTCTCTCTCTCTCTCTCTCTCTGGGCATGTTTGTTCCACGCTTTGGAAATAAGGGAAGAGCAGCCACACTTTATAAAACGAGGGGAGAGTTTCCGGCTTCTCCCTTCCTTTGAGAGGGGAGAACGCGAGGGGGGATGCGGGGAAGGGAGGGGAAGCAAGGGAGATACTGGGGAAGTGAGGGGAGGGGGCGCACTCTCCCCTCTTTCCTTCTTCCGTTGACGTTTTCCGCTATAGGGAGGAAATAGGGAGGAGGGAGAGTGAGGGGAAATGAAGAAGAGGAGTTCATAAAAAAGAGGGGAAGGAGGGGATGAAGGGGCGGAGAGGCCTAGTCAGTAAAAGAGGGGAAAAAGTGAAGCCGGAGAGAATAGTAATGAGAGAGTAAAAAGGCGACGGAAAGTAATGAGAGAGAGAGGAGAGAG
>JACEEZ010016798.1:540000-552500 GCA_016584305.1 Chionoecetes opilio
AGTAGTAGTAATAGTAGTAGTAGTAGTAGTAATAGTAGTAGTAGTAGTAGTAGTAGTAGTAGTAGTAATAGTAATAGTAGTAGTAGTAGTAGTAGTAGTAATAGTAGTAGTAATAGTAGTAGTAATAGAAGGAACATAATAGCAAATCCTAAAACATTTAAAATCGCCTAAATAAAAAAAAAAAAAAAAAATAAAATAGAAAGAAATAGAATAGCCTAATAGAAGAACCTAATATAAATAGTTAGAAATAAAAGAACTAAATAGAACCCTAAATAGAAGAACCACGTGCAATCCAATCCTCTATGATCTTTTACTAACAATTATTTCCTCAAAAATCATGAATCAAACTATAGATATCATGATTCTGAGGCGGGGATGATAGAGGCGTGTACTGTATTAGGAACCTTGAGCATTAGAGGATATTAGAGCGGTAATTACTAGCTAAAAGTACTTACTGTTTATTGGCAAGATTTGAGATTCGGTGACGTATTCGGAATATTTTTAGCATTGATAGGTAACTCATGCTAAATAAAGATGCGAAGAGGTAGGTACTCATCCTCATCATCGTTATTTGTGTCACTTGTTTTGCTATTGCCAATACGGTAAGAGACAGATATAGACAGGAACAGTAACATAGAGGAAGTAATATAAGTAATGAGAGACAGTAAAGATAGAAATAATAGAATAAGAGACAGATATAGACAGGAACAGTAACATAGAGGAAGTAATATAAGTAATGAGAGACAGTAAAGATAGAAATAATAGAATAAGAGACAGATATAGACAGGAACAGTAACATAGAGGAAGTAATATACGTAATGAGAGACAGTAAAGATAGAAATAATAGAATAAGAGACAGATATAGACAGGAACAGTAACATAGAGGAAGTAATATAAGTAATGAGAGACAGTAAAGATAGAAATAATAGAATAAGAACAGATATAGACAGGAACAGTAACATAGAGGAAGTAATATACGTAATGAGAGACAGTAAAGATAGAAATAATAGAATAAGAGACAGATATAGACAGGAACAGTAACATAGAGAAGTAATATAAGTAATGAGAGACAGTAAAGATAGAAATAATAGAATAAGAGACAGATATAGACAGGAACAGTAACATAGAGGAAGTAATATAAGTAATGAGAGACAGTAAAGATAGAAATAATAGAATAAGAGACAGATATAGACAGGAACAGTAACATAGAGGAAGTAATATACGTAATGAGAGACAGTAAAGATAGAAATAATAGAATAAGAGACAGATATAGACAGGAACAGTAACATAGAGGAAGTAATATACGTAATGAGAGACAGTAAAGATAGAAATAATAGAATAAGAGACAGATATAGACAGGAACAGTAACATAGAGGAAGTAATATACGTAATGAGAGACAGTAAAGATAGAAATAATAGAATAAGAGACAGATATAGACAGGAACAGTAACATAGAGGAAGTAATATAAGTAATGAGAGACAGTAAGATAGAAATAATAGAATAAGAGACAGATATAGACAGGAACAGTAACATAGAGGAAGTAATATAAGTAATGAGAGACAGTAAAGATAGAAATAATAGAATAAGAGACAGATATAGACAGGAACAGTAACATAGAGGAAGTAATATAAGTAATGAGAGACAGTAAAGATAGAAATAATAGAATAAGAGACAGATATAGACAGGAACAGTAACATAGAGGAAGTAATATAAGTAATGAGAGACAGTAAAGATAGAAATAATAGAATAAGAGACAGATATAGACAGGAACAGTAACATAGAGGAAGTAATATACGTAATGAGAGACAGTAAAGATAGAAATAATAGAATAAGAGACAGATATAGACAGGAACAGTAACATAGAGGAAGTAATATACGTAATGAGAGACAGTAAAGATAGAAATAATAGAATAAGAGACAGATATAGACAGGAACAGTAACATAGAGGAAGTAATATACGTAATGAGAGACAGTAAAGATAGAAATAATAGAATAAGAGACAGATATAGACAGGAACAGTAACATAGAGGAAGTAATATACGTAATGAGAGACAGTAAAGATAGAAATAATAGAATAAGAGACAGATATAGACAGGAACAGTAACATAGAGGAAGTAATATAAGTAATGAGAGACAGTAAAGATAGAAATAATAGAATAAGAGACAGATATAGACAGGAACAGTAACATAGAGGAAGTAATATAAGTAATGAGAGACAGTAAAGATAGAAATAATAGAATAAGAGACAGATATAGACAGGAACAGTAACATAGAGGAAGTAATATACGTAATGAGAGACAGTAAAGATAGAAATAATAGAATAAGAGACAGATATAGACAGGAACTGAGACAGAATCATTTTTTCAGTCGAAGAAAATATCAAAATAGATTCAAATAAGTAATATATTAAAATGCGTAGTCCAAATATAATAACATAGGAAATAAATTGAAAACAGAAGTAAAGAGTAGGAAATGATACCAGTTAAAAAGAGACACAATTATTAGCAAGAACATATTTTCAAAGCGCTCGGCCACTTTTCAACACTGATCCGTTATATTGAAAGGCATTGGATCCCCTTCAGGACGCAAGCCCCCCAGGGTACAGATTCGATCCGCTCATCCGTCTCTGTGACATTTTTGTGACATTAACTTCTGCAAAATATTCCGCTTTTGTAATAATAGCATGAATTCTTGGGTGAAAAAATATTTACGACTGATAAAAGGAATATTTGTTGATGTTTCAGACTATTAATAATGATATATAATTGTTGTGATATTTGTATATATTTCAAATCAAATGAAACTCCCGATTTTTTTTTAGGTCATGACAGTACAGTGTTACGCGTCTGTGATTAAATATGTGTCTGTTATGTGCACGGATTCATTTTGTTATTCACTATGTAGATTTATCCGTGCTGTTATTGTTCAGTTGTTCATTTGCTTTGCTTTTATCGCTAATATAGACCCATATATATATTTTTTCAATGTGCGTATAATATGGGCACTTTATTATTATTATTTTTTACATCACAAAGGACTGGTCAAAGGCAAACAAAAAAAAGAAGTAACAAAAAGCCTGCTTAATTGCCAGTATAAAGAATTGCCCTATAAAGAAGACAGTGAGATTATATACAAAAGAGACATGGGCCAATTTAGTTATAATGCGCATATGCGTAATCAACTCTGATCTGCTAAAACATTTAGATTTTTTTCCAAAGAGACATGTCCAAATTTATTATTAATCGCAACATTCTAATCACCCTCTGCATCTGCTAATTATACATGTTATATATTTTTTCCCATAAGCATTGTTTGAGCAAATTACACTTTCTTACATTATTTATAGTTTGCAACATCATTTTCTCCCGAGCGTGCAAAGTTTTCCCCATATTGATTGTTTCTGTTTAGCCTTTCTTCCCCAGCGAGACAGTGAGTATAGAAGCAAAGTGACACTATTCTTAAAGGTGGTCTTAAGATATTCAAACTCTTTCCCATTGACCTGTGGATACAATTTCACAGTCACTTTCCTACCTTCGTGTTGTGTTTCTGTAAAGCCTTTTTTTTTTCACTTTCCGCGACAGTAAGGAGAATAATTCCCTTGCAATAAAAGGAAATTAGTCAATAATCTTAAATTATCTGATTAGGGGATCTTAAAGTATTCCTAATGATATACGGTATAGGATTATTCTTCAATGAAAGGTTATCGTGTAGATAAGTATTTATTTTTGATTTGAATGACTAGACAAATGTAAAGCTAGAATAAGCAATTCTAAAATTTTGTCTAGTTTTTAATATTTATTTTCATTTTAAGATCCTTTGTATGAAGATGTAGAATGCTTTGAATATATGTTCATGTTAATAATTTGATCTATTTTAACTGTTTGCATTTCTATTATGTCCACTTTTATATAGTAGTACTTCTTTTAATACCTATTGTATTGACTCTTTTCTATGTTGTCAATTTACTTTCATATGTTCATTTTATTTAGAATTCCCATTTTAATATATTGTTTGAATCTATTTTATATTTTTCTTCGACTGAAAAATAATTATGCCTCAGTTCCTGTATAAACGTATAGGTCTTTGATTGTATTATTTTTATTTTTACTGTCTCATTATACTGTCTCTCATTTCCTCACTTCCTCTGTTCCTGTCTATATCTGTCTCTTATTCTATTATTTCTATCTTTACTGTCTCTCATTACTTATATTACTTCCTCTATGTTACTGTTCTTCTATGTATCTGTCTCTTACCTTATTGGCAATAGCAAAACAAGTGACACAAATAACGATGATGAGGATACGTACCTACCTCTTCGCACCTTTATTTAGCATGAGTTACCTATCAATGCTAAAAATATTCTGAATACTTCACCGAATCTCAAATCTTGCCAATAAATAGAACGTACTTTTAGCTAGTAATTACCGCTCTAATATTCTTTAATGCTCAAGGTTTTTAATACAGTACACGCCTCTATCATCCCCGTTTCAGAATCATGACATCCATAGTTTGATTCATGATTTTTGAGGAAATAATCGTTAGAAAAAGATTCTGTAACGCGCCGATCTTTCCGCTTATCAATGCCTGCCTTTTAAGGATGATTAATATACGTGGATTACCTGACGAGGCACAGGCAGGTATACAGGTAGTCAGATGTCTGGACGTGTGAACATTTCGATCCTTGTGTTACGCATTTGTGGAGAAAATGGATGCGTTACTTTTTTTTTTCTTTTTTTCTCGCGTGAAAATTTCGATCCTTGTGTTACGGAATTGTTGAGAAAATGGATGCGTTACTTTTTGTTTTTTTTCTCTGTGAAAATTTCGATCCTTGTGTTACGGATTTGTGGAGAAAATGGATGCGTTACTTTTTTTTTTTTTTCTCTGTGTGAAAATTTCGATCCTTGTGTTATGGATTTGTTGAGAAAATGGATGCGTTACTTTCTTTTTTTTCTCTCTGTGAAAATTTTGATCCTTGTGTTATGGATTTGTGGAGAAAATGAATGCGTTACTTTTTTTTTCTTTTCCTCTCTCTCTCTCTCTCTCTGTCTCTGGTTACCTGCGTTGTGTTGACCTGTTATGTGGGTAACAGTATTATACCAGAATGGATTGGAGTGTCAAGCGATGCAGTAACTTTGGTCCATGTGCAGGTAAATCACGGCAGAGGGTGAAGGTGCAATAAAAAAAAACTGTTCATCTGAGTTTTTGTGATGATATGGATTCGTTTGTTGCAGGGTTCTAATCTCATCCTGGAGTGTTATTAATTTTTTTACTACAGTTTTTGAAATCCCTTTATTATGAAGTTGATGTTGTACTATATCTTTAGTTCTTTTAAATTCTGAATTCCTATGACTTGCAATTTTGTATTATTAACTTGTTCTTATTTTTAGCTCACTCCAGCCTTTTTATATTCATTTTAAACTAGAATTCTTGAGTGTTATTTCCTTCTCTTATTAACTCTAAACTTCCACTTCTGTAATTCTCCACTTCCACCTAAATTCCACCACTTCTCAGTTTTTTTTAATGCGGTTTTTGATTATTTTATAGAATTCTTGCGTGTTATTTCCTTCTTATTAACTCTAAACTCTCCAGCGTTTGTTGTTACGATTATTCCTGCAGAAGGAAGACTCGAGCCAGGCAGAGGCGTTGCATTTATATAGACACTTTTGGCAGTCCGTGTTACCTGTTTTTTTATTTTTTTTATTAATTATTTTACTATAATAATGGTCTCTGTATTTTACTATAATAATGGTCGCTGTATTTTACTATAATAATGGTCTCTGTATTTGACTATAATAATGGTCTCTGTATTTTACTATAATAATGGTCTCTGTATTTTACTGTAATAATGGTCGCTGTATTTTACTATAATAATGGTCTCTGTATTTTACTATAATAATGGTCTCTGTATTTTACTATAATAATGGTCTCTGTATTTTACTATAATAATGGTCTCTGTATTTTACTAAAATAATAGTCTCTGTATTTGACTATAATAATGGTCTCTGTATTTGACTATAATAATGGTCTCTGTATTTTACTATAATAATGGTCTCTGTATTTTACTATAATAATGGTCGCTGTATTTTACTATAATAATGGTCTCTGTATTTTACTATAATAATGGTCGCTGTATTTTACTATAATAATGGTCTCTGTATTTTACTATAATAATGGTCTCTGTATTTTACTATAATAATGGTCGCTGTATTTTGGGTCAGGGTTGATTTTTTTCTGATCGTATGCCCAAAAAGGAAAATTTTAGTGCCTTTTGAAATATGCGCCGTCAAATATACCTAAATATTTACTCTTCTTTATTTGTAAGGGACGAGGACGTTTTTTAGCATCCCCCAAGACTGATATTTCAACTCCGAGGCAAGCACAACAGTCACTCCTACGCTGAGCCTTACATCACAGGTCGTGCCGCGGAGCCCTAAGCAAAACAAATAAAAAAATAAAAAAAATAACTTTGCATAACATTTACTCGTTGAACTCGTGACGCGAATGAAAAAAAAATCACTGACTACTATAAACACATCCATATTTGTAACGCGTTGATTAAAGGTGCAATGCGGAACCCAGGTGTCTGAGAGGGTGAAGGTGGATCACAGACGCATGCTTGTGGAGGCGATACGAGCCTGCTGTGGTGCTGGGAAGGATGATAAGGATGATGCTAAGGAGGGTGATAAGGATGCTGTGAGGATGTAACTCTGACGGTGAGGATAATCGCGTCAAACATCTTTTTTATCCCAAGAGACATGATATAATCCGTGTTGATAACCTGGACTGCGGAAGGGCCTCGTGTGGTGTTCCCGCCTACTGAATGATACATGGTGTGATGTGTGACAGGCGTGAGTCCCTGGCGCGGCCGCGGGACCAACAGCAGCAGCGACGGTATACTACGTGGAGATAACAGGTCAGGGACAGACTTACCTGGGGGTAGAACATGGCATTCATCATGTTGGCTGTGGCGTGGTGGTGTTCCTCTTAATCCAGGGCACCACCGCGGTACTAGGAGGCGGTGACGGCGACGACGCTGGGGCTTGGTGGCGGTGATCGGGCGTGGGTTTGGCCCTCACACGGCCTTGCGGGGGCCGGCGGCCATCACGGGGCTTCGCTCCGTGCCACCAGCTTGCCACACCACTGCACACACCACGTGAGGGGCACGGGGCACCTAGGGGCACCTCCCTCAGGCGCCTCAGCACGGTGAAGCAGCCGACGCGTTTTACTCCTTCCTAAAAAGCCGTTTATTTTCACTCGCCAGTGATTTGCGTTGTAAGTCGAGTCAATCCTCGGCGGATCACCGATCGCGGAAATGAAAAGTTGGAATTCTTTAGCGTCCCTGTGAAGAAAGCGGACGTAACTGTGCCGAGGGCTGTAGAGGCTTATGAGGGCAGCGGCGTGGAGGCCCAGGGGCACGGCGAGGGGCAGCGCTTACCACGGCGCTCAGGGGTCGATGTGTCCCAGCGGAGGGTGAGTGTCAAACTAGGGGAAGGCCACCCGGGGAACGCCAAAACTGCTTCTCTAAGTTTCCGGTTGTTGGGAGCCATTTTGGCCCGAGGCGGTCCCCGTGCTCATGTGCCGACACACTGGCCCCGCCCACCTCCCCCCTGCTAGCCCCCGCCCCTCCCCGCTGCCACTCAGCCCATCACGCCCTCATGTCACTCCTCACGCCCATAACACTCACGATAGCACCTCAAAACACACACCGAAGCATTCCATATTTTCATCTCCGTCGGTAGCATGTAGGAGGAACATCGTAGCCAAGATCAGCGGTCGAGTGTGGCAGCTGCAAGACAGTGAGTCATCGCGCGCCGCCCAGTGAGGGGAGGCCGGCCCGTCGCGGCGTTTCCCCTCACCTCGGTTCACTCCTGCTCGGGCGGCAGACACGGAGGTAGCGAGGCCCACCGCTTGCCTGTATAGCCACTCCCTCACGAACGCACCGAGAGCAACGCACTTTCACCCTCTGGCGCCACGTGTGATCACAACGACGCACTCTTAATGCCGCTGTTTTCTCATGTCCTCTGTCGTGCCTCTATAGTGCAGGAGGCGGTTGTTGGTGTGTTTGTGCAGCTGTAGTATGTATCTGTTGGGGCAGCGAGGAGGGGCGAGGCGGTGAGCTGGGGTTGCGTGACTCATAAGTGTTCTGTTGTTTCCTACTCCTCGGTCTTGACGCCACTCATTATTTGTCCTGGAAATATCAAGAAAACCATATTATAACGAGCATATTTTTTAACGCATCTCTATTCATTACAGGGAGGCACAAAACGTCTTATTCATATGGGTTATAATATCGTCGATGCTATATTGGGAAGTAGAAGTACAAGAAATCGCTGTAGTTATAGGAATGTTTGTAGGAACTCATTAATTGTTGCCTCGTTTTTGTTATTGCAATGAGACGATATTATTTTTAACCGTGTTTCTCTTAGTTTGCTTACAAGTCTAGGTGTTATAAAGTCATTTCCTATAGTGCTCTCTCTCTCTCTCTTTTCTTTTTTTTCTTTCTCACACACACACATACTATATAGGGTCAACTTTATATCATACTATTAACCCCTTGAGACCCAGAACGTAATTTCCATTGTAATCTGGATACCATTAGACGATTTTTAGTGAATATAAGCAACATTTTATAGATAGGACCTGTTTAGTATCCTTGTCCACTAACTAATTTGGTATATTCAGTTTCTTTTAGTTATTTTATGGCTCGACAACATACACTTTTTTTATAGCAAAGGAAAGATCTGGGTGTGAAGGGCACTCTCGCATCATAACGGGGCGATAAATGGATCACTCGTTCAGAGTACTAACCATCGGGGGACTTGTAGCGGGCACTGGGATACTGCCTGCCGTTGATTAGGTGAGCCATAGACCACTATATCTCTTACAGTGGTCTATGGGTGAGCTAAATAAGTCTTCATTTTCGTATAGAGACGAGAGGAGTGTTTGGTGGAATGCATGTATCTTATGTTTTACGATAGAAATATTTGAACACATTTTAAAATCCGATCCTTGCGTTACAGATTTGAGCAAATGGATACGTTACTTTACTAGATTTTTTTCTCTCTCCCTCTCTCTGTCTCTGGTTACCTGCTTGGTGTTTATTTATTATATGGGTAACAATAATATGGCAGGATGGATTGGGATGTCATGCGATGCAGTAACTTTGGATCATGGAGGAGAGGAGGTGGTGTGGAGGGCTGTGGGAATGTTCAGGTGTGGCGGCCTTCCCTTGTCCATGTGAAGCGATCTGCCGTAATTGCTCTGAGCTCAGGTGTGTATGTAAAGGTGTGGCGATGAGAGAGAGAGAGAGAGAGAGAGAGAGAGAGAGAGAGAGAGAGAGAGAGAGAGAGAGAGAGAGAGAGAGAGAGAGAGAGAGAGAGAGAGAGAGAGAGAGAGAGAGAGAGAGAGAGAGAGAGAGAGAGAGAGAGAGAGAGAGAGAGAGAATTACAGGAACAGACAAACATACAGAAAAAAGTGAGAGAGAGAGAGAGAGAGAGGTCGTTTTTCGTGACCAGCGCTGCGTGGCGGTCTTGATAATCGCTGGTAAACTCATTCTTTTCTGTGGCGGCCGCTGCTGTCCTCCGCGTCCCCAGGTATAGTGTTACAAAGACTCATATTTACCTGTCGAGGAGCGTGACCAGGTGAGCGCAATGTTACACCAACAATATAATATCGAATTAGGCTGTAATATTTTCTCCTGCAGGGGGCTGTCTCCTCGGTAATATATTGTCGTTTTTACTGAGTGTACATCAACATTGACTTTACTCAGAGTTAGATATATAATTGCCCGGTTGATGAGGTAATGTAGCTTCTTTTTTGTTTGCTGGATCCACGCTCGCCAGGGTAAATAATTTCGCTTATGTGGATTTTAGTTTCAGTTAGCGTCGCGCGTCCGAGTGTCTGTGTTATTATAGCTTCGTGTTTGACATTATAATTATTTCTCTGTGTGTATCGCGACTCATGATGCGTCCGTCGTCACTTTCGAAACAACGGGATGACAACGTAATAGCGGTAAGTTTAATAGTTATTATAGATTATCATCGATTTAATATGTTGTACCAAATTATGTGACTGATTCGTGAAGGAAATAATTTACTGGGAGGCATATCTGTTTCACTAGTTGTTGATGGACTTACGAAAATTGTACCTATGATAATCCAGCTATATATAATTTTCCATATAATTTTATGTTAATCGTCATATTACCTACATGGTCATACATATTTAATTTAGTTTTTATTATGCCATTACTCCTTGGTGATAGACAGCCACATGTTTTGCAGTGTCACGAATATGAATTATTTAGTGAATCACTTAGGCTAGAAAGGCATTGATTCTTGTATCCGAGGATGACAGAAAAGTGAATTATTAAGTCAGACGCCAACTGGTTATTAACGACATATATTCCGCCTGAAATACATTACCAGATAACTTGATGTATTCTTGCAGGATTTACGGAATCTAGAAGGATTTATATTTCTCTGTTATCCAAAAGTCAGAGAAAATAATTATTCAGGTTGAGACATATTACAATCCTGTCAGTTAATGTTCTAAAATCCCAAATTGACCGAATATTGCATCGTCTTTGGTTTACTATCAAACTCACTATTTACTATGTCTGTGTTTTACTATATGATCTGGTTTACCATTGGTTTATTATTTGGTTTAATATCTTACCCAAGGATGTAACAGCCTCCTGGAGGACTCCTAAGGAACTCCTGAAGAAGATGAAGTAGTTGAAGGACACCCAGGTTCCTCGGCGCCCTCACACACACTGGCTGGCTCCTTCGATATCCTACACTCCTTCGTGATGAGCTCCTCCCTCTCTCCCCCCCCCCTTTCTCCTTCTCAACCACCATATCCCCACTTAAAAAAAGAAGGAAGAAAAGGAAAATACAAATCCCTGTGTTGCCATGAAGGAAAATACCTGATTGAGCCTCCTTCTCTCCTTCCTTCCTTCCTTCACTCTAATAATATACCGTATTAATTCAGAAAAACAAATATGGCTTAATGCAGAAGAGAGGAAATCGAGGCTAAAAACAACATAAACAAACTTGAAAATGCATGGAAAGGTAATTCATTTGTGCTTTTTGGCAGTACTCAGGGAAGAAGAGGAGGTGAAGGGGAGGAAGGGGGAAGGGGTCTTTGAGGGGGATGAAAGAGACAAGCTTTCCTAGGATCCTTTTTGTAAACGGGATCAGATGGGGCTGAGGACTGAAGGGGGGGGGGAGGGGGAGGATTAGCGTCAAGGACCACCACGGCTTCGTCAGGTTACGAGAGCAAGGGCGGCTCCCGGGCTTTGTGTGTGTGTGTGTGTGTGTGTGTGTGTGTGTGTGGTGTGTGTGTGTGTGTGTGTTATGTCCTCTTTGTGCGCACACCCGGTTCTCTATCTCTCTCTCTCTCTCTCTCTCTCTCTCTCCTTCATCCTGCTCTTGTCTCTCCCCTATTTTCTTGTTATTATTTCGTTCCTTATCTTTTCTGCTTCATTACGTTCATCCAAAGTCTTCCTCTTCTTGGTTATTCTTGTTTTCATATTGTTTATTGTTTACTTTCTCTCTTCTCTCTCTCTCTCTCTCTCTCTCTCTCTTCATTGTCTCTCTCTCTCTCTCTCTCTCTCTCTCTCTCTCTCTCTCTCTCTCTCTCTCTCTCTCTCTCTCTCTCTCTCTCTCTCTCTCTCTCTCTCTCTCTCTCTCTCTCTCTCTCTCTCTCTGAACTATAATATACGATATGTAAGAAGAGATTTAATACTTAGATATAAAAACTGAACCAAGTATAAACATAAGTAATGAATCAGAATCAAATATCCGAATATATCACTTTTAATAACCAGATATGAAACACTCCACAAGAAAATCATCATCAGTGTTATTATTATTGGGTGTGGGGGGTTAAAAATGGGTCTGCTTGGGTGTGGGTGTGTTAAAAATGGGTCTGTTTGTGTGTGGGTGTGTTAAAAATGGGTTTGTTTGTGTGTGGGTGTGTTAAAAATGGGTCTGTTTGTGTGTGGGTGTGTTAAAAATGGGTCTGTTTGGGTGTGGGTGTGTTAAAAATGGGTCTGTTTGGGTGTGGGTGTGTTAAAAATGGGTCTGTTTGGGTGTGGGTGTTAAAAATGGGTCTGTTTGGGTATGGGTGTGTTAAAAATGGGTCTGTTTGGGTGTGGGTGTGTTAAAAATGGGTCTGTTTGGGTGTGGGTGTGTTAAAAATGGGTCTGTTTGGGTGTGGGTGTGTTAAAAATGGGTCTGTTTGGGTGTGGGTGTGTTAAAAATGGGTCTGTTTGGGTGTGGGTGTATTAAAAATGGGTCTGTTTGGGTGTGGGTGTGTTAAAAATGGGTTTGTTTGGATTACATCGAATATTGACAGCCATTTCGTATACCTAATAGAGTATGTTTGATTAGTATTAGTATTATTTCTATTAGTATGAGAGTATTCCTAATAGTAATTGAGTTTTGAGTGTATAGGACCATCTTGTTTACACTTTTGTTGCTTTAAAGGAGTGGAA
>JACEEZ010016798.1:560000-580000 GCA_016584305.1 Chionoecetes opilio
TCCTCCTCCTCCGCGCCTTTTACTGCTTCTATTCTTCATTGTATTTCACCCTCATCTGGTTTTTTTATATCTCCTCTTGTCTTTCTTTTATCCTTCTCTTTCTCTCTGTTCCCTGGTTTTTTTTCACGTTATTTTGTTTCGTCACTTCTTTGCTTTCCTTCGTTAGACTGTGTTGTTATCTATTTACTTTATCTGCTAATCTATCAACGAGGCTTTTATTTCATCCCCTGTTCGTTAATTTCTACTTTCTATCCATCACTCTTCCATATTTCCCCTTTATATTCATTCTTTTTTATTTATTCTATTATATTTATTCCCTATTTGATTTATTTTCCTTATATATTATTCAATCCTCTTCATAATCTCCTCTTCTTTCCCCTTCTATCCTCCTCCTCCTCCTCTTCTTTCCCCTTCTATCCTCCTCCTCCTCCTCTTCTTTCCCCTTCTATCCTCCTCCTCTTCTTTCCCCTTCTATCCTCCTCCTCCTCTTCTTTCCCCTTATATCCTCCTCCTCCTTTCCTTTCCCCTTCTATCCTCCTCCTCTTCTTTCCCCTTCTATCCTCCTCCTCCTCCTCTTCTTTCCCCTTCTATCCTCCTCCTCCTCTTCTTTCCCCTTCTATCCTCCTCCTCCTCCTCTTCTTTCCCCTTATATCCTCCTCCTCCTTTCCTTTCCCTATCCTCCTCCTCTTCTTTCCCCTTCTATCCTCCTCCTCTTCTTTCCCCTTCTATCCTCCTCCTCCTCTTCTTTCCCCTTCTATCCTCCTCCTCCTCTTCTTCCCCTTCTATCCTCCTCCTCTCCCTTTCCCCTTCTATCCTCCTCCTCCTCTTCTTTCCCCTTCTATCCTCCTCCTCCTCTTCTTTCCCCTGCTATCCTCCTCCTCCTCTTCTTTCCCCTTCTATCCTCCTCCTCTCCTTCCCCTTCTATCCTCCTCCTCCTCCTTCTTTCCCCTTCTATCCTCCTCCTCTCCTTTCCCCTTCTATCCCTCCTCCTCTCTTTTCTTCCCTTCTATCCTCCTCCTCTCCTTCCCTTCTATCCTCCTCCTTCCTCTTCTTTCCCCTCTATCCTCCTCCCTTTCTTTCCCCTTCTATCCTCCTCTCTCCTCTTCTTTCCCCTTCTATCCTCCTCCTCCTCTTCTTCACCTTCTTCTCCTCCTCTTCCTCTTTTTCCCTTCTATCACCTCCTCCTCCTCCTCTTCTTTCCCCTTCTATCCTCCTCCTCCTCCTCTTCTTTCCCCTTCTATCCTCCTCCTCCCCTTCTTTCCCCTTTTATCCTCCTCTTCCTCCTCTTCTTTCCCCTTCTATCCTCCTCCTCCTCCTCTTCTTTCCCCTTCTATCCTCCTCCTCCTCTCCTTTCCCCTTCTATCCTACTTCTCATCATACCTCAGTGCTGAACGAATGGGAAGCCACATCAGGTTTTACCATAAGGGATTCATATGTTCTCAAGGGCACTAATAGCGGGGATAACTTTGGCACCGTTAAGTGTACCGTCAGCGCTGTGGCCTCGTGTTCTTTTTGCTTGAAGACACGAGAGTTAAAAAGTTTACCTGTAGAATGTTTGATTTAGAAAAGTATCAAGTTAAATGAAAATACGTGATTCCTAAGAAAGTGTTTTGAAACCTGTGGAAAAATACAGAGAGAGAGAGAGAGAGAGAGAGAGAGAGAGAGAGAGAGAGAGAGAGAGAGAGAGAGAGAGAGAGAGAGAGAGAGAGAGAGAGAGAGTTCAAATCAGTTTAATATCTGTCCAATTAATAAGGTGAATAAATCAAGTTAATCTTTTTGCCTCTGGGTTATTGTATCACTCGATCATTGGGTTCGAATCAGTCTCGAAAGATAAGAGAGAGAGAGAGAGAGAGAGAGAGAGAGAGAGAGAGAGAGAGAGAGAGAGAGAGAGAGAGAGTTGAAAATCCGCTATATACTGCAAGGAATTTTCGAAGCTCCATAAATTGAAGGAAAGGAAGGTCTTAAAACTGGTGTCGCCTCAAGTCTGTTTCTTCTACGATAAATTAAAGAGTGGAATTAAGAGTCATCAGTGAGATTTTAGCTTTTAATGACTCTTTTGTTTATCGGCAGAGGAAGCGTCTTGGTGGAATTACAGTTTGGATAATGAGGAGTAATTGGACGCAACGATGCGATAATGATATGCACAGAGGACACAAGAAGAGTTACGCGTTTATTGCAGCTTATGTAAATCCACTTTTTTTATCCATAACTTTTTTGGGTTGAGTTGGTAAATGTTACTTGTTGGGTAGGATAATGAGTCTTTTGGGTTTCTGAAGTTATCATGTCATCATTTTCGTCATTATTGCGTCATTACGGTGTTGCTTTGCTTCTCTGTTAGGTTACGGGGTAGTGCTACAAATTCTTTCAGGTAGGGGGGGAGTGAGGGGGGTTGATTCTCAGGTAAGGGAGGGAGAGGGTGGCGCCACAATTCTCAGGTAATAAAGGGGGGTAGGGGGCGTCACAATTCTTAGGTAGAGGGGGGAGGGGGGCGTCACAATTCTCAGGTAGGGGAGGGGGGGCGACAATTCACAGGTAAAGGGGGAGGGAGGGAGAGGGGGGCGTCACAATTCACTAATGACCCACGCCCATGATGGATGCGACCGAGTAATCATCTCGTATATAACCCATGAATGACGTGTTGTCGTGGCCTTGATAACATACTCGCAGGTAACCTTCCCTCACACGTCACACCTGTCGAGAGTAAGGACGCACCTGACACCTGTGACGCCTTCAGGATCCTCGCTTTGATTAGCTTACCTTGGGAAGGGTGATGACGCTGAACTCACTGCCTTGATTCCTACGCGTCCTGTACGTGTCCCTTACCTGTAGAAGACCCTGTAGTACCTTGTCTCACGCCTTGATTCCCATCTGTCCTGTACCTGTAGAATGTCCTGTAGTATCTTGTCTCACGCCTTGATTCCCACCTGTCCTGTACCTGTAGAAGACCCTGTAGTATCTTATCTCACGCCTTGATTCCCACACGTCCTGAACCTGTCCTGTACCTGTATAGAAGAACCTGTAATACCTTGTCTCACGCCTTGATTCCCACCTGTCCTGTACCTGTATAGAAGACCCTGTAGTACCTTGTCTCACGCCTTGATTCCCACCTGTCCTGTACCTGTATATAGAAGACCCTGTAGTACCTTGTCTCACGCCTTGATTCCCACCTGTCCTGTACTTGTATATAGAAGACCCTGTAGTGCCTTGTCTCACGCCTTGATTCCCACCTGTCCTGTACCTGTATATAGAAGACCCTGTAGTACCTTGTCTCACGCCTTAATTCCCACCTGTCCTGTACCTGTATAGAAGAACCTGTAATACCTTGTCTCACGCCTTGACATATTTATCTGGTGATGGTTTTGGCACCTGCATTATCACCGCGTTTTTTCCCGTCATGAAGAGAGTAAATTGGACGCATCAGAGTGAATCCTCGTCAATTTGTCACGCGTTAAGTGCGAACACGTATGAATGTGTTGTTGTACAAAGGTATTAATGATATTATGATGTGATACACGCCGTTGCTCTTGGTGGGACAAAGTGACGAGGAATTATCTTTCAATTTACCTCACTTAAATCATGAATCGGTGGGTAAAAATATTGTGATAGATAGAAAAACATGTTAGCAAAGACTTCATTGTCATTGCTTATCCGTCACGGCACAAAGCTATGTATAAAAATAGCCGCGTTACGAACTGATTTATAGCGTCTGGGATGGAAGAATGGTGCGAGTGCGGCTGTTAATGGCACAATGTGTATTAAATGTTCATATCCGCTCAAAAAAAACGGTAATTTTCACCTAGATGACAACTATTATGAGAGGCAGGGACAGGCGGATAGGGTCGCGGAGACATGGACAGACAACAGACAGGAGAATGACGGAAAACAGGGGTAAGACAGTGCGAGTGGAAGATGCAGGGAGAGTCGAAACAGGTAGCAGAAGGAAGCCAGAGATAAGTGAAGAATGATAGGGGGATGCATGGGACAGGCAGAGAGGCGATAGGAAAGGAAGGCAGGGAGGCGATAGGAAAGGAAGGCAGGGAGGCGATAGGAAAGGAAGGCAGGGAGGGGATAGGAAAGGAAGGCAGGGAGGCGATAGGAAAGGAAGGCAGGGAGGCGATAGGAAAGGAAGGCAGAGAGGCGATAGGAAAGGAAGGCAGAGAGGCGGGTGGGAAAGGAAGGCAGGGAGGCGTAGGAAAAGGAGGCAGGGAGGCGAGGGGAGGAAAGGAAGGCAGGAGAGGCGATAGGAAAGGAAGGCAGGGAGGCGATAGGAAAGGAAGGCAGGGAGGCGGATGGAAAGGAAGGCAGGGAGGCGATAGGAAAGGAAGGCAGGGAGGCGATAGGAAAGGAAGGCAGGGAGGGGATGGAAAGGAAGGCAGGGAGGGATAGGAAAGGAAGGCAGGGAGGCGATAGGAAAGGCAAGGCAGGGAGGCGATAGGAAAGGAAGGCAGGAGGCGATAGGAAAGGAAGGCAGGGAGGGGATAGGAAAGGAAGGCAGGGAGGCGATAGGAAAGGAGGCAGAGAGGCGATAGGAAAGGCAAGGCAGGAGGCGATAGGAAAGGAAGGCAGGGAGGCGTAGGAAAGGAAGGCAGGGAGGCGTAGGAAAGGAAGGCAGAGGGATGGAAGGGAAGGCAGAGGAGGCAGGAGGCGATAGAAAGGAAGGCGGGGCGATAAAGAAGGCAGGAGGCGGAAGGCAAGGGGAGCAGAGACGGTAGGACAGAGCAGGAACGGATTATGGAAAGGAATTACGGGAGGAAGTCTAGCAAGGGGGGGGGGGGGGAGGGGGGGGAGGGGGATAGGAAGGGGCGGGAGGGAAGGAAAGGGAAACAGGAGGAGGAGGCGATAGGAAATGGAAGCAGGGAGAGAATAGAAGAAGGCCAGGGAGGCGATAGGAAGGAAGGCAGGGAGGCGATAGGAAAGGGAAAGGCAGGGGAGGCGATAGGAAAGGAAGGCAGGGAGGCGATAGAAAGGAAGGCAGGGAGGCGATAGGAAAGGAAGGCAGGGGCGCGATAGGAAAGGAAGGCAGGGAGGCGATAGGAAAGGAAGGCAGGGAGGCGATAGGAAAGGAAGGCAGGGAGGCGATAGGAAAGGAAGGCAGGGAGGCGATAGGAAAGGAAGGCAGGGAGGCGATAGGAAAGGAAGGCAGGGAGGGGATACGAAAGGAAGGCAGGGAGGCGATAGGAAAGGAAGGCAGGGAGGCGATAGGAAAGGAAGGCAGAGAGGGGATACGAAAGGAAGGCAGGGAGGCGATAGGAAAGGAAGGCAGGGAGGCGATAGGAAGGAAGGCAGGGATGGCGATAGGAAAAGGAAGGCAGAGAGGCGATAGGAAAGGAAGGCAGGGAGGCGATAGGAAAGGAAGGCAGGGAGGCGATAGGAAAGAAAGGCAGGGAGGCGATAGGAAAGGAAGGCAGGGAGGCGATAGGAAAGGAAGGCAGGGAGGCGATAGGAAAGGAAGGCAGGGAGGCGATAGGAAAGGAAGGCAGGGAGGCGATAGGAAAGGAAGGCAGGGAGGCGATAGGAAAGGAGGCAGGGAGGCGATAGAAAGGAAGGCAGGGAGGCGATAGGAAAGGAAGGCAGGGAGGCGATAGGAAAGGAAGGCAGGAGGGATAGAAAGGAAGGCAGGGAGGCGATAGGAAAGGAAGGCAGGGAGGGATAGAAAGGAAGGCAGGGAGGCGATAGGAAAGGAAGGCAGGGAGGCGATAGGAAAGGAAGGCAGAGGGATGCATGGGACAGGCAGAGGACAGGCAGAGAGGCGATAAGAATTAAAGGAAGGCCGGGC
The DNA here is from genome assembly GCA_016584305.1 of Chionoecetes opilio. Lineage (NCBI taxonomy): Eukaryota > Metazoa > Arthropoda > Malacostraca > Decapoda > Majidae > Chionoecetes > Chionoecetes opilio. Next base: position 565,777 of record JACEEZ010016798.1, read on the forward strand.
TCCAAGACGTGCCTGTGGGAAGTGGCAACAGCGGGACGCGGCCGCTGTGGCAGCAGCGTGAACCATTTATGTGTAATGACTGTAATTACGCCGCACATCTCAGCCGGGGGGGGGGGGGGGGGAGAAGAAGAAGAAGAAGAAGAAGAAGAAGAAGAAGAGGTGCATGGATGATTACAAGCGGTTGCAAAAATGTCCTATCGAGGCCTATTTTTTTCCTTCAGATGTTATAGTACGACAGGAATGACTTTTACAGAGGTGGTGACGATTGTTTCTCTTGCGGCCGACTCTTTCAGTACCCGTGGCAGGGCAGGGCAGGGCAGGGTATGATAGGGCAAGGCAGGGCAGGGTATGGCAGGGCAGGGCAGGGCATGGCAGGGCAGGGTATGGCAGGGCAGGGCAGGGCAGGGCAGGGCAGGGCAGGCAGGGCAGGGCAGGGCAGGGCAGGGCAGGGTAGGGCAGGGTATGGTAGGGTAGGGCAGGGCAGGGTATGGTAGGGTAGGGCATGGCAGGGCAGGGTATGGTAGGGCAGGGCAGGGTATGGTAGGGTAGGGCAGTCTGCGGCATGTGGAAGTAGCACATAATGGCACCGCCGTCCCGTATTGAGTGTCTAATTGCGGTCATCAGGCAGGTTCTTTACGATGGCGGGGATGTGTGCGTGTGAGGCATTAGCAGGCATTAGGCGGCAGCTCGCAGACCGCACACCCCTTCGGCCTCCGTCAGCCCCTCCTTCTGCACAGGCTAATGACACGCCTCGCTCCCTCGCCTTCTTTCATCGGGTAATGAAGAAAAAGTTTGCATGAGTTCTTATTCTGGCGGGCCATTTCGGTACAGCGGAGTCCGTTTTTAATGAGTCGCGCGCGGCGAACGGCAGCTCTTGTAGGGAATGTTTCGCAAATTATCGTCTGGGTAGAATATATTGATTGATACATTCGCCACCACCTTCCTGACAAGCTAACGGCCCGCCCGCACACCGCCCGCACGCCGCCCGCATACCACCTGCACCCCGCCCGCACGCCGCCCGCATACCGCCCGCACCCCGCCCGCACGCCGCCCGCATCCGCCCGCATGCCTTCCGCACACTCCCGCCAGATGCGCCTTGCAAGACCCAAGTCGTGTTGCTCGAAAAGTAATTTCTTGGCGGCAGGATGTGACCATGCGGCTAGTAAAACATAAAACTTGCGAACAGGTACGTAACAGGGATGGAAGAAAATGAAATTATTGCTGCTGCTGCTGCCTTAACTACTATACTACTTCTACTATTTTTTTAATATTTATTTATAATTGTATACGAATATAGGTAATAATAAAAAACTAGGTACAATTATTAACCTTTTTTGGTCTACACTTCGTCGTTTGGAACTGATTGACTGCAATGGACTTGACCTCACCCTGTGCACCGTGACACATGAAGACAGTGACGTAGGGGAGAGCGGGGCAGGTTGCATCGAGGGTAGGTTGCATCATTGCCTCTAACTCGCATGTTATCTATCACACGTACATCGTCTTAATACTACTACTACTACTACTACTACTACTACTACGATAAACTACTACTACTACTACAACTACAACAATAATAATAATAAAAAAAGTTAATGCGAGTTAGAGGCAATGATGCAACCTACCCTCGATGCAACCTGCCCCGCTCTCCCCTACTGCGTTTATTCTGTAGCAAGATAAAAAAAGTAAATTTCTAAGTTAGTAGATCGAAGGAAGGAAATTATCGTGTCCTAGGTAATCATATATGAAACAAAAAATCATCAGTGTCTTCTCTGGGTTTTTTTAATTAAATATCCCGTTGACAAGCTTACATCCAAATCCTGCGGTAATGTCATGTGGTGGAACGCTGCAGTGACGCGACGAAGTGCGCGCTGCTCGTAATAATTGTACCGCCAAACGTAACACATGGAGTGCGAAGTGTTCTTATTGCTGATCATAAACCATTATTTTTTTTGCTTGGCGTGGATGACAGAGGACGTGAGTGTGTGTTCTGCTTCACCTGTGTCACCTTGGAGAGAGAGAGAGAGAGAGAGAGAGAGAGAGAGAGAGAGAGAGAGAGAGAGAGAGAGAGAGAGAGAGAGAGGAGAGAGAGAGAGAGAGAGAGATGGTGAGCTGTTATGCGTTCCTTAGTTAATATCGTAAATCTGAATGGTGAGGTACAGGCTTCAATCTCTTTTATAAGGAGAAACAAACAACTGTCAAACAATAAGAGAGAGAGAGAGAAGGAGAGAGAGAGAGAGAAGAGAGAGAGAGAAGACGAGAGAGAGAGAAGTAGAGAGAGAAAAAAAAAATGCTACTGAAACAGACATAAACATACAGAAAAGGTGACACATTTTTTTTTTTTTTTAATCCAAAAACATACAAACGACGACGGTGTACATACAAGAGCTCACCGAGACACACACGCATAACAATAGGTCTAAACTGTGTCATTACCCCTTGCAATAAAACAAACTTACTTACTACCATTTTTTCCACTTTTATTTTGTCGTTCCGTCTTCTACTTCTGCTCTTCCATTTCTTCAAACTGTTGCCCTTCCCATACTGACCTCCTCCCTTCCCTCCTCCCTTCCCTCCTCCCTTCCTCCTCCTTCCTCTCCCTTTCCTCTCCCTTCTCCTCCTTCTCCTCCCTTCCCTCCTCCTTTCCTCCTCCCTTTGTTCCTCCCCATAGGTTATTTTCTCCCATCTTAATAAAATCTTAGTTTGAGATGAACGATCCATTGGCTGATAACTAGTTTCTCTCTCTCTCTCTCTCTCTCTCTCTCTCTCTCTCTCTCTCTCTCTCTCTCTCTCTCTGCTCTCGCTCTCGCTCTCCTCTCTCTCTCTCTCTCTCTCTCGTCTCTCTCTCTCTCTCTCTCTCTCTCTCTCTCTCTCTTCTCTCTCTCTCTTCTCTCTCTCTCTCTCTCTCTCTCTCTCTCTCTCTCTCTCTCTCTCTCTCTCTCTCTCTCTCTCTCTCATTCTTAGTCAACATTCACTTCATGATCTAATCTTTCATCCCATTTAAATAATTGTTTTTGCATATTGTTGATTTATTTTCAAGATGTATTTTCATTCAACGAAGAGAAAAAACGGAATAAGGAAGTCAAGGTAAGTTAGATAAAACAAGGCTAATTGTATAGCATAGGCCTATGAAGGAATGGATAAAAGAATTGTGTTATATTCGAATTCTTTGGTTCTAATATTTATCCATTTATTTCATATTTAGTTTTGCAGTGCGCGGTTCACAAAAGTTTTCCAAAATATCACAAAACTTGGCCTCAAGACTTATATTTCTTTGTAGATATGAGAAGTTTATTATTTTATCTGTATTTGATGCCAGATCTGCTTGTGTGTGTGTGTGTATGTGTATGTGTGTGTGTGTGTGTGTGTGTGTGTGTGTGTGTGTGTGTATGTGTGTGTGTGTGTGTGTGTGTATGTGTGTGTGTATGTATATGTGTGTGTGTGTGTGTGTGTGTGTGTGTGTGTGTGTGTGTGTGTGTGTATCTCCATTACAGCCTACACAAACTTTACTAAGGCTGTATAACCAGTATAGTCCTTGATTTAGTGTGACCATCACTTAAAACTCTCTTATGAAACCAGGAATAATGTCAGAGTTGACTTTCATATCCTATATCATCAATAATATTTCTATCTGTTACCATTTATCAGGGTCCCTCTAGGCGTCAAGGTACGAGGGATTTTCATGGCTTAACGCCCTTCACGCCCAGATCTTTCCTTCATTAACCCCTTCACGCCAGATCTGTTCCTTTTAACCTTCCGCCCAGTTATTTGTCTGTTACCCTTCACCCGATCTTCCTTCATTACCTCAGCCAGATCTTGTCCTTCATTACCCGTTCAGCCGATCTTGTCCTTCATTAACCCCTTACGCCAGATCTTTGTCATTAACCTTCACCCCAGATCTTTGCTTCATTACCCCTTCCGCCAGATCTGTTTTTATTAACCTTCACGCCCATCTTCCTATTACAGCCTTCACGCAGAACTTTCTTCATAACTTCACTAACCAGATCTTCCTGTCATGTAACCTCACACCAAACTTTCTTCATGTAAACCCAGGAATAACAGACTTCTTCATTACCCTTCACACCAGATCTTTCTATCATTAACCCCTTCAACCAGGTCTTCCTCATTAACCCTTCACAGTCCAGGATCTTTCCTGTCATTAACCCCTTCACGCCCAGATCTTTCCTTCATTAACCCCTTCACGCCCAGATCTTTCCTTCATTAACCCCTTCACGCCCAGATCTTTCCTTCATTAACCCCTTCACACCCAGATCTTTCCTTCATTAACCCCTTCACACCCAGATCTTTCCTTCATTAACCCCTTCACGCCCAGATCTTTCCTTCATTAACCCCTTCACGCCCAGATCTTTCCTTCATTAACCCCTTCACGCCCAGATCTTTCCTTCATTAACCCCTTCACACCCAGATCTTTCCTTCATTAACCCCTTCACACCCAGATCTTTCCTTCATTAACCCCTTCACACCCAGATCTTTCCTTCATTAACCCCTTCACACCCAGATCTTTCCTTCATTAACCCCTTCACACCCAGATCTTTCCTTCATTAACCCCTTCACGCCCAGATCTTTCCTTGGCTATATAAAATCGTCAGTTGTTAGCCATAAAATTACAAAAAGTTACTTAATATACCAAAATAGTTAGTGGTCAAGGATACTAAACAGGTCATAGCTATAAAATATTGCTTATATTCACTAAAAAAGTCTAATGGTACCCAAATTACAATGGAAATTACGCTCTGGGTCTCAAAGGGCTTAAGGGAAGATAGAGACAGACGCGCAGACGTGCTTAAAAAAAGAAGCCAAAACACATACACTACGATTACAGAGATGGCGTAGAGAAGAGGTAAAACATGCAATAGTAATAGTTTGAGGCATTAGAGTATAAAGGAAAATATGTACATTACGTTATTGTACAGTCACTGAGTCCTGAATTGGAATCCTTTGTCAAGCCCACAGAAACAGTATTTATAGGGTGTTCTCAATTGGAATCCTTTGTCAAGCCCACAGAAACAGTATTTATAGGGTGTTCTCAATTGGAATCCTTTGTCTAGCCCACATAAACAGTATCTATAGGGTGTTCTGAACATGAATCCATTGTCAAGCCCACAGAAACAGTATCTATAGGGTGTTCTCGAATCTGTCTGCCCGAATACTATAAGGATGTCTCGCCCATATAAACAGTATCTATAGGGTGTTCTGAATTGGAATCCCTTGTCTAGCCCACAGAAACAGTATCTATAGGGTGTTCTGAATTGGAATCCCTTGTCTAGCCCACAGAAACAGTATCTATAGGGTGTTCTGAATTCGAATCCATTGTCTAGCCCACAGAAACAGTATCTATAGGGTGTTCTCAATAGGAATCCTTTGTCTAGCCCACATAAACAGTATCTATAGGGTGTTCTGAATTGGAATCCCTTGTCTAGCCCACAGAAACAGTATCTATAGGGTGTTCTGAATTGGAATCCTTTGTCTAGCCCACAGAAACAGTATCTATAGGGTGTTCTGAATAGGAATCCTTTGTCTAGCCCACAGAAACAGTATCTATAGGGTGTTCTGAATTGGAATCCCTTGTCAAGTCCAGAGAAACAGTATCTATAGGGTGTTCTGAATTAGAATCCCTTGTCTCGCCCACAGAAACAGTATCTATAGGGTGTTCTCAATTGGAATCCTTTGTCTAGCCCACAGAAACAGTATCTATAGGGTGTTCTGAATTGGAATCCCTTGTCTAGCCCACAGAAACAGTATCTATAGGGTGTTCTGAATTGGAATCCTTTGTCTAGCCCACAGAAACATTATCTATAGGGTGTTCTGAATTGGAATCCCTTGTCTAGCCCACAGAAACAGTATCTATAGGGTGTTCTGAATAGGAATCCTTTGTCAAGCCCAGAGAAACAGGATCCATAGGGTGTTGGACTGACTTCTCATCCTACAGAGTGGCCGTCACCCCTTCCCTTACCCCGACCACCGCCACCACCACCCTAATGGCCGGTGTTTGGGGGGCAATTACTCGTGGGACTGGGAGAGGCTTTGGGTAATAGCAATTCATTTTCCCCTCACAACCGTAATCACCAACACACACACACCCTCCCCACTCATTTTTCGGCCGTTTTGTCTCTATATATTTTGGACGTTTGGAGAAAAGGTGATGATGGTGGGTGTCTGACTGCCCTGCCATCATGACGGCCCCATCCTGCCCTCAGCGGCCCATAGACGGGAAGGACACTTGGGATAGCCTGTTAAATTATCCTTCCTTCCCTTCTCCTCCTCCTCTTTCTCTTCCTCTTCCTCCTCTTCCTTTCCCTCGATTATGGCACTTTTTGTAGACTGATAAAAAGCGAGGCGTGGGAATTATGTAAAAGAAACTGAATTGTATAAAAGTACTAAAATGAGGATGAAAATGATGATTGTAATAATGATAATGATAATAACAGTTTGTATTGATGTACCTGGACGATGGTAATTGCATGTATAGGCAAGGCGTGGGTTGTTCATTGGTATAATGGCTGTTTAAATACCATCGGAACGGACGGATATGTTGAAATACCTCCAAGCCTTGTTTATATATTGTACATCGATGCTCCATTTGTTATCTTTACTGAGAGGAAAATGTATTTTTTTTTTTTTTTATACACTTTTTTATTTTTATATATGTGTATCTATATGACTGAAAAAACAGACACGTGCGTTATACATGAACAGGACACGTATAGGGAAATGCTCTCGGTGACAGGAGTTAGTAATATTGAGCAGTATTACGATTCTTAAAGGAAGAGGTGAAAGGAATTACAGGTGTATTGAAGAAAGTGTGTTCATGATTAGTTGCATTAATGCTTCTTCAGGGGCTCTGCAAAAAAAAAAAAGACTAAAAATCATATATAAAGTAATTTTTCCCCCCCTAATTAAGTCTGTTTCCTTATTCCTTTTCCTTCTTCTCTTCCTCCTCCTCCTTCTCCTCCTCCTCCTCCTCCTCCTCCTCCTCCTCCTCTCCTCCTCCTCCTCCTCCTCCTCCTCCTCCTCCTCTCTCCTGTTTCCTTTGTAATCCTTTGTAATCCTTTGTAATCCTCCTCCTCCTCCTCCTCCTCTCCTCTCCTCTCCTCCTCCTCCTCCTCCTCCTCCTCCTCCTCCTCCTCCTCCTCCTCCTCCTCCTCCTCCTCCTCCTCCTCCTCCTCCTCCTCCTCCTCCTCCTCCTCCTCCCTCCTCCTCCTCCTCCTCCTTCCTCCTCCTCCTCCTCCTCCTCCTCCTCCTCCTCCTCCTCCTCCTCCTCCTCCTCCCTCCTCTCCTCCTCCTCCTCCTCCTCCTCTCTCCTCCTCTCTCCTCTCCTCTCTCCTCCTCCTTCTCCTCCTCCTCCTCCTCCTCCTCCTCCTCCTCCTCCTCCTCCTCCTCCTCCTCCTCCTCCTCCTCCAACTTTCTCAAAATGTTCTAACAAGCAATTTTCAAAAGATAACCAGGAAAGCCATGCACTGATATGTTATATTTCCCATTTTTTAAAATTTTATTTATTGTATTTGCGATAATGGAGATATTAAGCTTACTTCTCTACTTTACAGGTAAGGACTCCTCGTAGCATCGTATGAAGGAATCAGAAGTGAGACGCAGGCAGAAAAGTGAGTACAGTTATATATTTTATTTGTATTTTATTATTATTATTTTTTGAGACCTCAGTTGATCGACCCTTGCGCAGGCTAGATTTTTATAGTGACACTTGTGATGGTTTCCTGCGATGATTTTACCTGAGGCTCGTGCTGCCCTCTGGTGCCCGCCACCGCACTTACAGTCGCAGTCCAGGATGAGGTTGATGGAAAGAGTTGTCCCCGGCAGGATTCGAACTCATCTACACCTTTTCACTCTCAAATTAAAACAACTGAACTTCAAATTAAAACAACTGAATCTCAAATTAAAACAACAAGTTTAAATTAAAACAACTGAAGTTTAAATTAAAACAAATGAAATATAAACTATAACAACTGAAGTTTATATTAAAACAACTGAAGTTTAGATTAAAACGACTGAAGTTTAAATTAAAACAACTGAAGTTTAAATTAAAACAAATGAAATATAAACTATAACAACTGAAGTTTATATTAAAACAACTGAAGTTTATATTAAAACAAATGAAATATAAACTATAACAACTGAAGTTTAAATTAAAACAACTGAAGTTTAAATTAAAACAAATGAAATATAAACTATAACAACTGAAGTTTATATTAAAACAACTGAAGTTTATATTAAAACAAATGAAATATAAACTATAACAACTGAAGTTTAAATTAAAACAAATGAAATATAAACTATAACAACTGAAGTTTAAATTAAAACAAATGAAATATAAACTATAACAACTGAAGTTTAAATTAAAACAACTGAAATATAAACTATAACAACTGAAGTTTATATTAAAACAACTGAAGTTTAAATTAAAACAAATAAATATAAACTATAACAACTGAAGTTTAAATTAAAACAAATGAAATATAAACTATAACAACTGAAGTTTATATTAAAACAACTGAAGTTTAAATTAAAACAAATGAAGTTTAGATTAAAACAACCGAAGTTCAAATTAAAATAACTGAACTTCAAATTAAAATACCTGAACTTCAAATTAAAATAATTGAATTTCAGATTAAAAGAAAAAAATCATCTATTATATTTTGAAATTAATTTGTTTTATATTGAAGTTCTGTTGTTCTGATTAGAGAGTGAAAAGGTGTATTATGAAAACCCCCAGAAAAGTAACATATTTCTTCCTGCAAACTTTTTCTTATCTTTACCAGAGTGCTGCCAACAAAGGGAAGAGAGGGAAAAATTATTTATGAAAAGATATACCATTCTTTTAAATAATTTTATACAGCATAGATAAAGCAACACAGGATGAAGTAACGTATTCCGTGTATGTACACATACTGTAGTTATACAAAAGAAAACAAAAGTTACATTTTTGGCACTCAAACATTTTTGGCACTGAAATTTTTTGGTACTCATAATTTTTTGGCTCTAAAAAGTTTGTGGCACTCAAAAAATTTTGCCACTCAAAATGTTTTGGCACAATTTTTTTTTTGGCACGCAATAATTTTTGGCACTTAAATTTTGTTGGCACTCAATTTTATTTTGGCACTCAATTTTTTTTTGGCACTCAAAATGTTTTGGCACTCAAATTATTTTGGCACTCAAAAATGTTTGGCACTAAAAAAATGCTGACACAAAAATATTTGGCACTCAAAATTTGTTTGCGCTCAAATAATTTTGGCACTCAAATTTTTTTTGCACAAAGTTTTTTGTTTTTTTGGTCCTTCCTTCCCTCGTTGCCTCTTAGGGTCCTGCCAGCCTTGTGATGCCAGCCTTCCTGAGGTGACGTTTAAGGTAACAACTGGCTGCTTGGTTGGTCAATTTTTCTTCTTTTTATATCTTGGTTTATTACGGACGATGTTTTGGGGTGAAATAGTGTTTTTATTATAATTGACAATCATAAGGTTAACAGCGGGCTCACCATCGGGCTAGTGAAAGAAGGACATAAAGGAAAAGAAAAACCCTTTAAAAAAATGAGGTTGATTTAGACTGATTCAAAACAGAATATAGAATTTTTTGTTTTGTAAACGTACAATTCATTGCTTCATCGTCGACATTTGCACATAAAAAAATAATCATACCCTTAAAGCCATATATAGTAATTGTTTTTCAGTAATGGCCCGTGAGGGACATTTGCATAATCATTATTTATGCGACACTGTCCTTATTAAGAGGGATTATTGTGATTGCAATCCCAACCAACATTTTTGTGATTGAAATCATGCAATGGATCCGAATCACCTGGATTATAGGAATGTTTTGTGAAATGTGTCGTTTGAATGTTGTTTTGATTGATAATTATGATAGTGATGGTAATGGTAATGATGTTAGAGAGAGAGAGAGAGAGAGAGAGAGAGAGAGAGAGAGAGAGAGAGAGAGAGAGAGAGAGAGAGAGAGAGAGAGAGAGAGAGAGAGAGAGAGAGAGAGAGAGAGAGAGAGGATGAAAAAACAGTCTCTGCAGCCAATGCTTTCTAATAAGGTGACATTCCCGGTGATAATTCAGATACAGGAAGCGGGTGGACACATTGCATACCTCGACCAGCCAGGAGACGCGCCCTTGGCTCATGCAGGACGCCGGCAGGAGGAGGAGGAGGAGGAGGAGGAGGAGGAGGAGGAGGACCTAATTCTTTTGATGCAAGTGAGCAGACGGACTGACACCCACCCTAATTAACAGATGATTAAGATTTAGCTGTCGGGTCGTGTCTTTGAGTGGGAGACAGATCACCTGCCGATGCTCAGGGGCGTTGAGGGTGTAGCGGTACTTCTGCTGCCCCTTCGTCGTCTACTACCTCTCAAAATAGTTATAATATTACAGAAAGGTGTTGCGTGTAGCCGGGACGAAATCTGTTATATAATAATTATCCTCTGTGTTCCTTGATTGTAATTTCTGGCTTTTCTTTGCTCGTGCCCCGTCGGGTGTTACGGGACATGTAGGAGGAAGGATTGTTTTACTCCCACTTTTTCTAATTCAATTTCATCGTCGATTTATCACGTCTCGTTCGGAAGGCGGGCTCCACTTCCATCTCCCCGCCTTTACATTTTTTTGTTTATGGGAACAGAATTATGGGGTAATATTTCAGTAATATAATGATTTCTGCTTTTGAATTAGATTTAAAGTATTTCACCTCCGGAGTAGAATTTAGCCATGGGTACATTTTTCGTTCGATATCATTACGAATGAATTATATGTATGTTGCAGGAAGTATATTATAAAAAAGCAATTATGAATAGATTTTATGAGCGTGTACGTAATTTTCCGATACCTAGATATAATCTGGATTGCAATTATATTTTTTCTATTGAGGGCTGATCCCCAAAATAACTAATCGTAATGATGACGGTGAGGTTTGATAAGGAGAAACAAGACGAGAATATGACGGTGAGGCTTTGTGCCCTGGTGGTGGTGGTGGTGGTGGTGGTGGTGGTGGTGGTGGGTGGTGGTGGTGGTGGTGGTGGTGGTGGTGGTGGTGGTGATGGTGGTGGTGGTGGCGGTGGTGGTGGTGGTGGTGGTGTGGTGGTGGTGGTGGCGTCGGTGGTGGCCTGGTGGTGGGGTGGTGGTGGTGGTAGTGGTGGTGGTAGAGGTGGTGGTGGTGGTGGTGGTGGTGGGGTGGTGGTGGTGGTGGTGGTGTGGTGGTGGTGGTGGTGGTGGAGGTGGTGGTGGTGGTGGTGGTGGTAGTGGTGGGGGTGGTGGTGGTGTGGTGGTGGTGGTGGTGGTGTGGTGGTGGTGGTGGTGGTGGTGTGGTGTGGTGGTTGGTGGTGGTGGTGGTGTGTGGTGGTGGTGGTGGGGGGTGGTGGTGGTGGGGTGGTGGGTGGGGGTGGTGTGGTGTGGTGGTGGTGGTGGGTGGTGGTGGTGGTGGTGGTGGTGTGGTGTTGGTGGTGGTGATGATGACGGTAAGGCTTTGTGCCCTGGTGATGGTGGTGGTGGTTGATTGATTGATTGATTGAGTTTATTGCCAAAATGTCACAAGTTAACATAATTCATACATATTTACAAAAATCAGTTAGTGGCATTAGTCCGCTGAGCATCTGCTCCCTAGCGGACAGAACAATAATTTATACAGCTATGAAAATATATCGAGGGCGGCAATATATTAACAAATGATATCCTAAATATTCCTTAGTATGATATATACCTAAGCAATAAATTTTCCCTATACACTAGCCATAACAAATCACAAAATACGAAATACTATTACACAAATATATTTACATATATTATTCCCTGCTATTTTGACTTTGAAAAGTATATAAATATCTTTTAAGCTTAACTTTGAGTGTATTGACATTAATTGCCTTCAAATCATTAGGTATTGCATTCCAAAATTGTGGCCCAACACAGTGTAAAGAAAATTTATATAGTGTTGTACGTGCTTGTGGAAAAATCAGAGCAATATTATTTCCCCTTGTACCTTGACTGTGGTGGAACACTGTAAATATGTTACTGTTTTGATCACTGTTATTTATATCATTAAAAATAATTAGTAACAAAAAGTATTTCCTAACGAGATCAAATTTCAGCAGCCCTAAATCATTACATAACATATCAGTAGAATCATATTTACCTCTAAAGCAAATTGTTCTGATGAGTTTCTTTTGAGACACAAAAACATCTTTTATGATTGTAGGCCAAGTACATCCCCAGATAGATACACAATATATAATGTAAGGGTAGCGAAGAGAATAATAAATGTTCCGTAATGCCTCAATCGTTAGATTGTGTCGAATTTCGTATATGATTCCACACATTTTTGATAAATTTAAGCACACAGACTGAATATGATTTTTCCAGTTCAAATTTTCGTCAATCATAACACCCAAGAATTTTGTACTAGACACTCGTGGTGGTGGTGGTGGTGGTGGTGGTGGTGGTGGTGTGGTGGTGTGGTGGTGGTGGTGATGACGGTAAGGCTTTGTGCCCTGGTGATGGTGGTGGTGGTGGTGGTGGTGGTGGTGGTGGTGTGGTGGTGATGACGGTAAGGCTTTGTGCCCTGGTGATGGTGGTGGTGGTGGTGGTGGTGGTGGTGGTGGTGGTGGTGGTGGTGGTGTGGTGGTGGTGGTGATGACGGTAAGGCTTTGTGCCCTGGTGATGGTGGTGTGGTGGTGGTGGTGGTGGTGGTGGGGTGGGGGTGGTGGAGGTGTTAGAATTACAGTAACACTACTCCTTCCTTTGCATAACAATAGCCACAAACATCTCAGAATGTAGCAGTGACAGGTATCAACAAATTAACAATGTCTATTTTCTTCCCTTCATCCCAAGTACTCCTTCCTTGCCTCTCCGTCTCACCCTTTGCTTCCCTGCCTCCTACCCGACCACACACCACCAATTAGCTAAACATTGCCCTTTACTCACTCCCAACACTGATATGCAATTAACTTATTCTTTCGTCCCTTCACCTCTAATAAACAACGAATTAACAGTTACAATCCTAAGGCATAAAATGAGGGTCTAAAAAATTAATTCATCTATGCTTTCTTTAGTTTTTTGGGGGGACACGAGTTGCTCAGAGGAATCCCTATGAACAGTTTTTCCAGGTAGTAGATAGTAATCAGCTGGAACTAATTTGCAGCCTCCAGGGGACTTGATCCGTCTGAGATTAAGGTTCTAATTCTTTATAATTTTCCATTACCCCTTCTTCCTGGTCCTCTTGTTTGCTTCTGCGCCTCACACTGGGATCCACATCTTCTTCATCGTCATCTTCTGTGCAGGGATTTTGCATCTAAATCCTTTTTCTTTGTGTATATGCTGGCTTCTGTTATTACGAAAGTGTATCTTGTCTTAGATCCTCCTGTTGATAGCAAAGGATAAGAGATTTGGCAGGAGAAGATACCAGTAAGAGGAAGAGGATATATGGAAGTAGGAGGAAGAGGAAGAAAGGGAGAAGGAAAAGGATGGAGAGATGTAGAGACAGGAGGGAGGAAAGAGAGAAAAGAACAGGATTTGGTGATTTCGAAGAGAATGAGGAGTACGTAAAATCTAGGGGAGAGAGAGAGAGAGAGAGAGAGAGAGGAGAGAGAGAGAGAGGAGAGAGAGAGAGAAGAGAGAGAGAGAGAGAGAGAGAGAGAGAGGAGAGAGAGAGAGAGAGAAAGATAGAGATAAGATAAGATTTTCATCCTATCTAGACACTTTGCAAGTACCAACTACAAGGTTATTGACTATACAAAGCGCCGCCACGTCAGCACGAACTAGGCGGACTCGAACCGCTGACCGAATGCACAGGGAGAGAGAGAGAGAGAGGAGAGAGAGGAGAGAGAGAGAGAGAGAGAGAGAGAGAGAGAGAGAGAGAGAGAGAGAGGAGAGAGAGAGGAGAGAGAGAGAGAGAGTAAAAAAAACCATGAAATTATGAGAGTAGAGAGAAAATAAATGTATAAAAATCAGGAAGAGATGCGAAGAAGGAGATGCGGCAAGAAGGAGAGTAATGGAAGATAAGAGAGAGGCAAAGGAGAGGAGAGAAGAGAGAGGCGCGGAGGAGAGGAGTTAGAGAGAAGAGGGAGGGAGAAGAGAGAGGGAGGGAGAAGAGAGAGGGAGGGAGAAGAGAGGAGGAGAGAGAGGGAGGGAGAAGAGAGAGGGAGGGAGAAGAGAGAGGGAGGGAGAAGAGAGAGGGAGGGAGGGAGAAGAGAGAGGGAGGGAGAAGAGAGA